>JACCIY010001405.1:0-36432 GCA_025506505.1 Flaveria sonorensis | reverse complement strand
TTTCCTTTTGGGAAAGTTCATCCAAATTCATCAAACTCCACTACATTCATGAATTCATCAATTAATACCAATTCAAGTCATGACAACATCTAAACATGATCAACAACACCTAATCATCATGATTCATCAACATCAACACCAACCAAAATTTACTATTTTTAGCAATGTATGAACTATAAGACATCTTCTCGATTTTAAATTGTTTCATATCATCAACCTAGCATCTAATCATCATCACAAACACATCCATAACATTCATACATCATCAAATCATCAATTCATGCAAAATAAAGTTACTATTCTTAGTAACCTATGAACCATGAATCAAAATCGAAGCTTTCTTGCATAATCGACGTTAACTAGCATCTATACAATCCAACTAACATAATAGCATCAACAACACCAACAACTAACATCCAATTCAGATTTTGAATTAGGGTTTTCGGCCTAATGTAAATTCCATAAGAACTTGTAAAAATCCAACCTTTATTGCATACTTGACGTTAATAACATGTAATCTACCCAACAAACACATTAACAACAACAAACAAGCATCAATCGACCATCAATTGCAGATTTCGAATGGAACTTTCGGCCAACATGAAAAATCATCAAAACATGTAACAATCTAACCTTTAAACGTGTAATGGTTTGCAATTGAAGGTTCTAACTTGTTGTATGCCTTGAAATCGATCCAAATTCGAATGTGAATGCTTGTTCTTGGCTGAATTCGCGATGGTGAGGTGAGGGAGTGCAGGTCGCGGCCGAATGGGGGCTATTAGGGTTGGGTTTTGTTTTTTAAACAAATATTTTGCATAATTATCCTTTAAACCCTTGCATTTTGTATTTTATAAAAATTAGACTCTTTGAATAGTTTTTAAATATTTTTAACTACTAAACACAATTATTATTAGTCACAAATAATATCATGCATAATTTCCATTTGCCACAAAACACAAGAAATAATATACACGTTTCCACGTTACGCGATAAAATTCACAATAACATTTAAATCACATAATCACAACTAATAATCAACATAGAAATTATTGTTTAACATTATTAATATTATTAGTCACCAACATTCAACGACAACTAGTGTGTGCTCCCGACACGTGTATGCAAGAGTTAATGGAACAAACGGAGTTTGGTAACTGAAAATTACCGGATGTCACATTATCCCCATGTTGAAAGAATTTTCGTCCCGAAAATTGCGTTACATGGTGAGTGTTCCATCACTGGTCTACTGCATTGGCACAAGGAATCAAAATCGTGTGAGTTTTGGATGATTGTCACATCATCCCCATGTTGAAAGAAATTTCATCCCGAAATTTAATCAGTACCTTCGCCGGCTGGCATCGTCCTTTCGAATAGCTGAGGGTACTTAAGCTTCATTTGGTCTTCACGTTCCCACGTGAATTCTGGTCCACGTCTCGAGTTCCAACGAACTTTGACGATGGGTATTTTGCTTGCTTTGCTTAAGCGTTTTCACCTCACGATCCATCACTTCGACCGGTTCCTCAATGAAACGTAATTGTTCATCTACTTGAACTTCTTCCAGTGGTACGACCATCGTTTCATCCGTTAAACATTTCTTTAGATTTGAAACATGGAATACATCATGGATTCCACTCAATGAATCAGGTAAGGCTAGTCGATAAGCTACTGGACCTATTCTTTCCACCATCTCAATGGTCCAACGTATCTCGGATTTAGCTTTCCTCGCTTACCAAACCGAACTACGCCTTTCCATGGTGAGACTTTAGTAAAACCTTGTCACCTGTCTGAAATTCCAAAGGTTTTCGTCGTTTGTCAGCATAGCTTTTCTGTCTGTCTCGCTGCGGCCATGCGGTTTCTTATCTGAATAATCTTCTCAGTTGTCTCGTGTACTAACTCGGGACCCGTTAATTGACTATCACCAATTTCAGCCCAACAAACTGGTGATCTACACTTTCTCATATAAAGCTTCAAAAGGTTGCCGCCTTTATGCAGTGTGATAACTGTTGTTGTAAGAAAATTCACCAATGGTAGTGAACTTCCCAGTTATTCCCGAAGTCAATCACACAAGCACGTAACATGTCCTCCAAAGTCTGTATAGTACGTCGCTTTGACCATCAGTCTGTGGATGATAAGTAGTACTCTATCCAATCGCGTACCTAAGCTTTCTGCACGACTGCCAGAAGTGTGATGTGAACGAGAATCGCGATCAGAAATGATTGAGATCGATACTCCATGCCTCGAAACGATCTCCTTCAGATAAAGTCGGGTTAATTCTTCCATCTTATCTGTTTCCTTTATCGCTAGGAAATGAGCAGATTTTGTTAATCGATCCACGATAACCCATATTGTATCACAACCCGTAGAAGTGCGAGGTAACTTAGTAATAAAATCCATTGATATCTGATCCCACTTCCACATAGGATCTCGAGTTGTTGTAGTAGATCAGATGGTTTCTGATACTCCACTTTCACCTTCGAGCAGGTCAGACACTTGCTCACATAAGTAGCTACATCTGCTTTCATGTTAGGCCACCAATAGTGCGCCTTCAAATCGTGGTACATCTTGTCAGATCCAGGATGTATAGAATACTTGGACTTGTGAGCCTCACTCATCACCAAGTCTCTCAGGTCTCCGTGTAGAGGTACCTATAGTCTATCCATGAAGTAACGAATCCCATCCGCTTTTACTTCCAATTGTTTTTCCATACCCATTAATGATTCAGACCCAATGTTTTTTGCTTTCAAAGCTTCTGTTTGAGCCTCTCGGATTTGTTCAGGTAACTGTGTGCTGATAGTAAGTTGCAAAGCTTGCACACGTCGAGGCTTAGTAGTTTCTTTCCTACTCAGCGCGTCAGCAACTACGTTTGCTTTCCCTGGATGATACTTGATAGCACAATCATAGTCGTTTAACAATTCCACCCAGCGTCTTTGCCTCATGTTCAACTCCTTTTGCTCAAAGATGTGCTGGAGACTCTTGTGATCAGTGTAAATAGTGCATTTGGTACCATACAAGTAATGTCTCTAGATCTTTAAGGCAAAAACTACCGCACCCAGTTCTAAGTCATGGGTGGTATAGTTATTCTCATGAATCTTCAATGTCTAGAGGCGTAAGCTATCACCTTATCCCGCTGCATCAGGACGCATCCAAGTCCTTGAATAGAAGCGTCACAATAGACTACGAAATCATCACTACCATCCGGTAACGCTAATATTGGTGCGCTACACAATTTATGTTTCAGCAACTGAAAAGCAGATTCCTGACTCTCACCCCATTTGTACGTCGTTCCCTTGTGAGTCAAGGCTGTGAGAGGTTGTGCAATCTTAGAGAATCCTTCAATGAATCGTCGATAATATCCCGCTAATCCAAGGAATTGTCATATCTCACTTGGTGTCTTAGGAACAGACCAATTCTTTATCGCTTCAATCTTAGCAGGATCAACATGTATTCCCTTCTCGTTGACAATATGACCCAAGAATTGTACCTCACGTATCCAGAAATCACACTTAGAAAACTTTGCATACAGTTGTTCTTCTCTAAGTAATTCCAAGATCAAACGTAAGTGCTCTCCATGTTCTCCTCGGTCCTTGAGTAGATCAGTATATCATCAATAAAGACGATAACAAACTGATCAAGATAGGGTTTGCACACGCGATTCATGAGGTCCATGAATACTGCTGGTGCATTCGTCAACCCAAATGGCATGACCAAAAACTCATAGTGACCATATCGTGTACGGAAGGCAGTTTTCGAGATGTCCTCTTCTCGAACTCTCAGCTGATGATACCCGGACCTCAGATCAATCTTAGAGTAATAGCTTGATCCTTGCAGTTGATCAAACAAATCATCTATACGAGGTAAGGGATATCTATTCTTGATAGTAACCTTGTTCAGTTCCCTATAGTCAATGCACATTCGAAATGTACCATCCTTCTTCTTCACAAATAGAACTGGCGCTCCCCGGGCGACGAACTCGGTCGGATAAACCCTTTATCCAACAACTCTTGTAGTTGGGTGGATAACTCCTGCAGTTCGTTCGGAGCTAACCGGTACGGTGCTCTCGCAATTGGAGCGGCTCCTGGAGTCAACTCAATCTGGAATTCAACTTGACGATGAGGTGGTAATCCATGCAGGTCTTCCGGAAACACCTCGGGAAACTCACGAACTACGAGGATATCCTCTATCTTCTTTTCCTCGATCTGTTTATCTGTGACGAGTACTAATTTGGCCAGTCGACCCTTTCATAACAACTTCTGTGCCTTCATAAACGAGATGATGCCTATCACCGCACCACTCCTATCACCTCTGACCGTAAGGACTTCTTCACCAATGGGAATCCGTATGATCTTCTCGTGGCATATGACTTCCGCTTGCTTATCGGAAAGCCAATCCATGCCTACTACCACATCGAAACTTCCTAGTGTAACAGGCATGAGATCTATGGTGAATGTATGACCAGCAAGCTCTATCTTGCAGTCCCTAAGAATATGCGTTACGTGAATCTGTGCGCCGTTAGCTAACTCTACGGTGTATTTAGATTCTAAGGCCGAGGGCATATCACTTAAAAGACTACAGAACCTAGTGGACACGAAACTTCTATCGGCTCCAGTATCGAATAATACGGTAGCAAAACAACCATTAACCGAAAATTTACCAGTTACTGTTGTAGGATCGTTTAGAGCCTCACCTGAGCCAATGACGAATGCTCTTCCTTTGGCTCCATTGTTGTTATTACCTCCATTGTTGTTGCCATTACCATTGTTGTTGTTATTGTCGTTGCCATTGTTATTATTGCTGTTGTTTCCATTGTTGTTGTTGCCATTACCATTCCTCTTAAGTTGGGGACAGTTGCGTCTGTAATGGCCTTCTTTTCCGCACTCAAAACAACCTTTCGGAGTTTCTTGTGATTGTTGAGGCTTCTTCATCAGTTCACCCCGACAGTCTTTGGCTGCGTGACCAATCTTCCCACAACGTTGGCACTTGAAGTTATCACATCGACCCACATGGTGGTATTTACACCGGTTGCACTTCGGCAGTCTTCCACCATACCCACTGGGTCCGTGATTAGAGGGAGTCACCTGGTTGAAGCTTCGATTGTTATCGAACTTCCGTTGCTATTGCTGACTTTGCTGCTGTTGTTGAGGTTGAGATTGGCTGCTGGATGATGATCCCTTGTTGCTTGAACCATCCCACTTGCGTTTCTGGTCGGGCACGCTTGCCACCGCACCCCGTTTGGGTAACCGTCCTTGCTCACTGCCTGGTCAGTCAGCCTGTGGCTGTTCGGATTGCTTGTTGTATGGTAGTGGGGTTAGAGGCAGTTACCATACTTTGAATTTCGGGCACCAATCCCCGCATATAATGCTCCACCCTCTTGTGCATTTCATTCACCATCCCTGGGCATAAAGTGGCTAACTCATGAGTACGAGTCGTGTAGGCTTCAATTTCTGAGCATTGCATTTTGAGTTGCCAGAACTCAATCTCCAGTTTCTGCACTTCATTTCGGGGGCAGTATTCTTCAGTCATAATCCCCTTGAACTCATCCCAAGGTAGTTCATTGGCCATGGCTTGACCCAGCATTTGCACCTGGGCATTCCACCAGGAAAGTGCTGCGCCTTCCAATGTCCCGGTGGCATACTTCACCTGATCAGCAGGCGGGCAGTTGCATTTCGCGAAGACATACTCTGTCTCTTCAAACCACCTTACAAGCCCTACAGCTCCTTCCGTCCCGCTATAGGTATGAGGTTTACAGTCCATGAAGGACTAGTAGGTACATGGTGGTGGTCCTGTTTTGACAACCCAAACATTAGTCAGATATCCTAGACAAATAACTAGGATAATTAGTTTAACCTCTTGTTATCATTTACCTGCTGGTTGTCCCGGTTGGGCAGCAGCCACTGCCGCCTGAACATGTTCGTTAATTAATGCCGCCAATTCCGCAGGCGTCATGTTAATGGCTCCGGCTCCACGGCCTCCGGCGCCACGTCCACGACCACGCCCACGTCCTCTTCCACGTGCGTCCATATTTCACTTTAAAATTCACAATTACAATAATGAGTAACATCCAACACATTAATCTCATCAAGGTATAGTAAACAATAAGAAATAATGCATTCACCACAACCACAACATTTATAACAGAAATAATAATCAAAGATAAATAAATTGCAATTGAGTCACAAAACATGTCAAAATTTAAGTTTGTCAGTTGGGTGGGAAACAACCCTTCCCACATAGGTTTCAAAGAAAAGAAACACTACATAGTCTAAGTCATTTAAAAGTGGAATCAGTCCAGTACGTCAGATCCATCACTGTCCTCATCCATCTCTACTGGTTCCTTTTCGGGGGCTTCCTCGGGTTCTTCTTCTGGGTCTTCCTCATCAGGGTCCACCAAAGGTGCAGGGGCTTCAACAACCTGAAGTGCTGCTAGTTATGCCTCTAAATCAGCAAACCTATCATCGATCACAGCGTTATGGTGATCCTGTGCGTCCATGCGCCCACTAAGTGCTACCACGTTTCCTGCCAGGGTATGATGTCCACCAATGGCCATCGAAAGTCGCTCCTGAAGCGTCTCTACCTGGAAACACAGCTGACGCATCTCAGATCGTAATGCAGAGTTCTCATCAGCGAGTCCTCTAATCCGCTGTCGCTCTGTATCCAGTGTGGCTACTAGGGCTGCAAATGCCTGCTCCAGAGGGATGCTCAAAGTAGGAAGTGTAGGCAAAGTAGAGGCGGTTGATGACCTAGTCCTAGGTCGTGTAGGTGCTACTGGTGGTACGCGCTCTCTATATGCCATACGGTTTATGTAGGTGGGGTAGAAATCCCAGTTCCGCGGAGGATCGAGCTCAGGAGGTATGAAAGGCTGATCCCAGTCTATCTCGCCAGTAGGATAAGGATGTCGAGGCCAGTTAAATCCCCTATATGGTACGAGAGAAGTAGGAGGTGACTCAGATCGTGCAGGTCTCTTTCCCAAATTCCAGGACGACGATGCCATGCTGCGAAGTACGTGTTGCGTATGCCAATGAGTATGCAGTAAGGAGAGTAAGCGATAAGTAACTAACAACTGTGCGGTTATAGTCTAGTGTGTGTATGCAACCTAGTTCCCTATAACCAATGGCTCTGATACCAATCTGTCACACCCTCAAAATCCGCGTGCGGGGTTTTACCGCGAGGCGCGTGACATACCAGGATCTCAGTCATTAGTTACCAAGAACGACTCTATATGATTAGTAAACAAAACCAGAGTTAACGTTTAAAATACTGCGGAAGCGTTTTTAAAACCAGAAAACCCAAAACAAGTAGTATGTAAAGAGAATGCGCAAAACATACGCGCCCCAAACACAATTGTTTAATATGAAAATAATCCCAAATTTGTAAACAAGGCAAATGTAGACAACTCAACAATGCTGACGTGCGTGCTCCTAGGCAACTGGCAACCTTAACCTGAGAATAGCATACTAAACAAGTCAACACATGGTTGGTGAGTTCAAGAGTTTGCGTTAATAGATAAACCGATAACAGTTTTCAAATCATAAGTAGTGTATTGCAATAGATAGCTAGTCTATTAACATAAAAATATTAATCATAGTGATTTCACAATTGAAGCTGACTGTGATAGTTTGTGCCTCCCGTCACGACTTACCAGGTCGTGACGAATATATGTTAGGACAAAATTGCACCCGTATGACCTCGAGTCACACAGGTGGGGCTCGTCAGACCCAGTAGTACTACCCAAAATTTCCCCGCTGGTCAATATTAACAATCCGAAAGTGTGAGGACTTTCCATGGTAAACAACACTATATCAATATTATACACACTCATATATAAAAAGCGTTTGTGATCAACAGTATGCTATCTCCCCCAAAAGAGATTATGTAAAATGAGTGGGGCAAGAACTCACCTGATACGCGCAAGAATTAACTTAGAGCTTAACTTGAAAGAAAGAGGGGAAAGACAACCTTCAAAGGTCACCTAGAACACATGAGTACATAAGTATGTGTACACAGAATCAATATGAAACCCTAAGTGCTCTACAACCCAAAGAACTCAAGGTTTTAGAAAGACAAGACACACTTGACCCAGTTGACCCGTTTGACCCGTTGGTGACATTATAGGTGAATTTCCATTCAAACAAGCATAACAGTACAACACACATGATCAACATACAACTTGATTACATATAGCACTTCATTAACCACATGTACTACCTAGATCATCATACAACTAGATACCATACAAGTCATGCGAATCTCAACTATTATCTTGCTCATAACACCCAAAATGTTCATTCTTAATCAATCATCAATCCATAAAAGTCCTAGCTTACCTATATGAATCATACCATGATTTTTCCACAAACAGGCCAAAACAGGTAACAAACCAAATCAACATTCATATAACCTAAACAACACATTTAATCACCTTAGAAATCATCCATGAACACACTAGCATGGTCCTAATATCCCAAACATGCTCAAATCATCCAATTAAAGGATTTGCACAATCAAAGTTTCCCTTTTGGGAAAGTTCATCCCAAATTCATCAAACTCACACTACATTCATGAATTCATCAATTATATACCAATTCAAGTCCATGACAACATCTAAACATGATCAACAACACCTAATCATCATGATTCATCAACATTCAACACCAAAAGTTACTATTTTTAGCAATGTATAAACTATAAGACATCTTCTCGATTTTAAATTGTTCATATCATCAACCTAGCATCTAATCATCATCATAACACATCCATAACATTCATACATCATCAAATCATCAATTCATGCAAATAAAGTTACTATTCTTAGTAACCTATGAACCATGAATCAAAATCGAAGCTTTCTTGCATAATCGATGTTAACTAGCATCTATACAATCCAACTAACATAATAGCATCAACAAACAACCAACAACTAACATCCAATTCAGATTTTCGAATTAGGGTTTCGGCCCTAATGTAAATTCCATAAGAACTTGTAAAAATCCAACCTTTATTGCATACTTGACGTTAATTAACATGTAATCTACCCAACAAACACATTAACAACAACAAACAAGCATCAATCGACCATCAATTGCAGATTTCGAAAGGAACTTTCGGCCAACATGAAAAATCATCAAAAACATGTAACAATCTAACCTTTAAACATGTAATGGTTTGCAATTGAAGGTTCTAACTTGTTGTATGCCTTGAAATCGATCCAAATTCGAATGTGAATGCTTGTTCTTGGCTAAATTCGCGATGGTGAGGGTGAGGGAGTGCAGGTCGCGGCCGAATGGGGGCTATTAGGGTTGGGTTTTGTGTTTTAAACAATATAATTTTGCATAATTACCCTTTAAACCCTTGCATTTTGTATTTTATAAAAATTAGACTCTTTGAATAGTTTAGCTCAACATTCCCTTTTCATAATCCACTAGCTGCTCTTCAACCTCTTCCTCCTCATCTATTAAGTTTAGCTCAACATTCCCTTTTTCACCTCCTTGTCTCTCTCCTTTATCACCTCATTCCTAGTAAGATCAATGTCCAAATCATGCCCCAGATCAATAAATTCAGCCTCAAACACCTAATCAACATTCTTTCCTTCAGCAACTCCTTCTCCACTACCTGCACCAGCCTCAATCTAACACTACTACCACCAGCTTCACCTCCACCAGCTTCAAATTCATCTAAACCACTGCCACCAGCTCTTGATCCTCCTATACCACTACCACTCTGATGCCTTATGTATGAATGGGAACTTAGATATGTTAGTCATTTCCTTGATCTGCTCAACACTTGGTACCTCAGCTGCACTAGCATTCCTCCTTAACTCACTCACCTCTTCCAACAATCTTTTTATCAGTTCCTGTTGACTCAGTATCACTTTCTTCATCTCATCAATCTCCATATCCCTTACTTCTCCCTCTCCTCTGAGTTTATCAGCTTAGCCTTTATCATTCTTAGCTTATTCGATAGGGATGTGTTGACATTCTTGATCACATCCTCATCAAGCTTTTATCTTGTATCCCTCCTAGGCCTCTCAAATTCTCCTACAGAGCCAGTCTCAGGAATAACTGGTTGCTTACTTTTGCTCCTCTTCTCTCGAGTGGGAGAGTCAGCTCTACCATGGAATGACTGTTTCTCGACTTCTTTCTTCTTTCTCTTTTTCCTCAGCTCCTCCTCTATCTTATCCAACTGTTCTTCAAAAGTCATATCTGTCTCTTTCATGTACTTCTTTCTTTTCTTGATCTCCTCTATATTTCCTACAGTTGCTGCTGCTCTTCGTTCCTCCAGAGGGATCAGAGTCTTAATATAGTTCCATCTCTCCTTAGTATACATGCTCTCCAGCAGATATGTGATATTTCTCAAAAAATCATGCATGGAGGCAGCACAGTCAGCAAAAATCCTTGGATTCATTGGAGTCAGCTTCAGTTCATCTTTAAGCTTGGGTAAGTTTGGCTTTAGCTAGTCTAGGGTAATCTGAATGAATCTTGGATAAAGAAACCATTTATCTTTCTTCAATGCCATGATGTTCTCCGATAAGTAGTCGTGGATGATCTGGGCTATGTTTGCCTTCTCACCTCTACAAAACATAATCATAGCTATGGACCACCTCAAATTCAGTCCATCTAATCCTCCCTTCCTATGATCTAAATAGCTAATGAAGACATGAGTAATAAACCTCCACTCCTTTGAAAGAAATGTCTTCTTGATCTCCTTTCACTTCTCGAAGTCAGTTCCCTCATATCCAATATCCTTAAAAGTTTTAATAACCTTAGAATCAATCATCTCTACACTCTCTCCCATGTCATCCTCCATTCTCAAGGCCTTAGCCATTGTCTCAGCTGATATGACAAATAGTTTTTCCTAAACTGACGCTTTAATGATCCTCTCCTTGGCGTCATATTCAGCAGTTCTCCAGAACTCCCTGATCTACTTCTCGTCTATAGTAGGGAGTGAGAAATAACATAATGGATGGGTGATCTCTTCAGCCAATCTATAGCATCTCGAAAACCGATAGACTTTGGATCTCTTTCGTTCAGATACGCCACTACATTTGATCTGGGATCAAACTTCAAGCTCCCCATATTGACTGTAGGTGAAACCGAGAGTTTGTTAGATCACAAGAAATTACTAAGCATTTAAAAATTTTATAATTATAATTATTAATTAATATTATTATTATTTTTTATTTTATTAAAAAAAATAGTTTCGCAGATAATTTTGCACAGAGAAATAATAGTTTCACAGAAGGTACGAAACTATAGTTTCACACAGTTTAGGTGAAACTGTCTGTCGAAACTACAATTGAGAAACTATAGTTTTTGCATTGAGAGAATATAGTTTCACATTGAGAAACTATAGTTTCGCATGGACTACGAAACTATAGAGTCAGAAGATCCAATCGAAACTGTTCAGTGCACACGGGCAGCGTGACTAGACAGTTTCGCCCATCAGAAAACTTTCGTTCAGTTTCGCAACATAACACCTTACATTCGCCCAATGAATGTCGAAACCCAAAAGTCACAGGTTTGATTTTTCATCCAAAAACTCAATCAAAGGCCATACAAAGGTTCAAAACTAGTTAATAATCAAAGATTACTGGTTAGAATCGCAAAAAAACACTATAACAAATGATTTAGAGTTCACAGGAATAATACTGTTCGAATTCAAAAATTTTAGGGTGTTTCGCAAATTGCGAAACTGATATTTATACACCATAGTTTCTCATAGGGTGAAACTATAGTTTCACATGGATCAAGATAAAACTTATGTCATACAACACTACCAGTGAATCTATAGTTTCGCATACGAAACCAGTCAGCGAAAGAGAGCTTTGCATTGCGAAACAATAGTTTTGCACAACGAAATAATAGTTTTGCAAGAGTCATTATTTTAAATGTAAAAAGAAGACTTCTTTACCCTCAAGATAGACTTAAAACAAGAAATAGAAGAGAAAAGACAAAACAAATATAAGGATATCAGACACGCTTTTGCAAGAAATCAAGGATTGGCGGGATTGTCAATATGTTTGTCCATTTAATCCCATGCATTATTCTTTTCAAAACGTAATTTGTAGCTGTCTTTATCATGTTTTAGGTTTGATTAAAGAAGCTTTAGTAACTTGGTCCCCACAGACATTTGGCAAAGCACTCATCCTATCCTCCTGGTTTATTGAGCAATATGATTAACTCTGCTTGATTTTATTTTGAGATTTCGACAATGATCTTGATTTTAGAAGCATCGCAACTTTATTTTGGGGAACAGATGATGAGAGCTCCAGGTCTATACTCACGAATAATAGAGGAGATGATCATCTGAGCGTGCTAATGAGATCTCCAGATCTATACTCACGTATAACAGAGAAGATCATCACTCCAGGTCAATGTTCACACATAGCAGAGGAGATAAGCACGAGATATAATTCTGAAGAGCTAACGAGAAGCTTCAATTTAGAGACATTTCTGAAGAGCTAGACTAGAAGCATTTATCGTGCTAACTAGAAGCATCATTTAGAACTTAGGGATAGAGAGATTTGGGGATTTTGGGGAAATCAAAACATATATTTGAAGCTCTCAACCTGTTTTTGACAAGGACTTGTAACTTTGTGCAGGCCAAGTTGTCAAAGGGATAATCCTTATCATCGAGTTCTTGAACTTTAGTTTGGCTACACGATCACTGTTTACTTTGTTTTAAGCCACTGGGCCTACCGACATATCCCAACACAATGCCTCGGACCTCCTTCAGACACTCTCCAAGCTTCCTGAATCCTACACCAATGATAGGATAAGTTTATATACATGAAAACTTTAAAAGAGCCAATTTAAACAAGTTTGTATTGATGATCAAGTATAGGATGGTATTCACCTTGCCGTTTGTTTTGGTTTAGTCATAGTTGTTATAGCTTAGATATTCTTGTAATAGGATCTAGTTTAGATTTGTCTTGTTTTTTATTCTATGGCATGCGAAACTACATGCGAAACTGCAGTTTCGCCCGGTAGTTTCACACGTCATAGTGCATACATGCGAAACTAGGTCCTGTATAAATATGTTTGCTTGTTGCTCATTTTATAGCTCTTGGAACTTTAATGATATTACTGATTTGAGTCTATTGATCGATTGTGTATTGCTAGGTGTCATATTTGAGCATTATTCTTGTTCATTATTACAAATCCTTTTGCAAATGGTTATATTTGATTTGTGTTCATTTCTATCTTTACATGGTCCACAAGATATTAGATATAGTGATATCTTGTGGATTCTTGTGTTAAATCTTCATAAGCATGTTCAAATGATCATCTGGACCAACAATAAGGTATCAGAGCCTTTGTGCTCTTGATTGTTTGTGTTTTTGGTTAGTTTTGACATGTTCATCATCTCAATAAGGTATCACAGCTTGGCCTGCACAAAGTTACAAGTCCTTGTCAAAAACAGGTTGAGAGCTTCAAATATATGTTTTGATTTCCCCAAAATCCCCAAATCTCTCTATCCCTAAGTTCTAAATGATGCTTCTAGTTAGCACGATAAATGCTTCTAGTCTAGCTCTTCAGAAATATCTCTGAATTGAAGCTTCTCGTTAGCTCTTCAGAATTATATCTCATGCTTATCTCCTCTGCTATGTGTGAATAGTGACCTGGAGTGATGATCTTCTTTGTATTCTGTGGCATACGAAACTGTATGCAAAACTACAGTTTCGCCCGGTAGTTTCACACGCCATAGTGCATATAGTTTCACAGTATGCGAAACTGTATGTGAAACTAGATCCTGTATAAATATGTTTGCTTGTTGCTCATTTTGTAACTCTTGGAACTTTAATGATATTACTGATTTGAGTCTATTGATCGATTGTGTATTGCTAAGAGCTTATATTTGTCATCTTTGAGGATTATTCTTGTTCATCATTACTAATCCTTTTGCAAATGGGTTATATTTGATTTGTGTTCATTTTCTATCTTTACTTGGTCCACAAGCTATTAGATATAGTGATATCTTATGGATTCTTGTGTTAAATTTTCATCAAAAGCATGTTCAAACGATCATCTGGACCAACAGTTACTCTTTACAAATATATAACATATTGGAGTTTAGATTCATATCGATCTCTTCCAGGATCTACATATGATATTTATGATGCATTATAGGTTATTTCTTGTATTACCAGGCTTTTGGTATTCTTATCTCCCCTAAGACCTAGAATACTATCAAATTTATCTGATAGTTAACATGATGAGGTGCTATAAATATTTCTCTAGTCTATCTTGTAACTAAAAGTTAAAACTAATATATAGTATCGTTTATGATTTTATTTTGGTACATTACGGTGGCGATAATATGGAACATGGTTCATCTCTATGCCACTACACTACTCAAATAAAATCCAACTGCTGATAATAACTTCCCACCGTAACTAATCTCCAGAAGAGAATCAAGTTATTATCAGCCTTGGTGTAGAAGATGGAAATTTGCATCTTATCAAGAGCGGTGTTCAACATTCATCTGGATAAACATATCCCATCTCAACTACGTATGCTACTCACTATTCTTCACATTGTGTCAAACCATGGTCCTTATGAAGAATCATTTTACCCATTACAATGAACCATGTTCCATATTATCGGCTGACTACTACATTCTAGTAGCTAGAGACACTCATATGTGGCTTAATAGCAATGCACCTCTTAAGAGAATAAACTATTGAAATGTCAACATAGAGATTGATATGTCCTCATATCCCTAAGAGTTTTCTAAAAAATAATAGAAATTATTTATAAGTTTGTTTTTAGATGGCATAACTGTTAATTTGACAATAGAGCACACTGCCATTTATGTATTTTGATAGCAAAGCTTTTAAATTATTTATGGTAAAGCTTATCAAGGCTTTTAAATATTCGATCTTCACCTTAATATAATGCTACCTGGGTGACCTATTTGGTCACTTTGTGTGATAGAGTATATTTAGCTAGTAATTTCTGGTTACTTACCATATTTGATTATATTTTATTCATTTTGTGCAATATATATTCTATTTTGTAAGGCATTTTGTTTTCTTATCGTTTTAGTAATTTCTTATCTCTAGAATGCGCTTTCTTGCACATTAAAAAATCCGCTCCTGTGGACGCTCCGCTAGATGTTGGCTTGAGCCACTAATAATTATTGTTTAGCTACTTTCACGTCATTCCTCTACAAGTTGTCTAGCATTGAGTGGTCACACTTGGTAGTTTTTAAATAGAAGTTTGTTTATTTATGTCATGCTTTGTAATGTTTGCGACAAAAGCATAATTGAGGTATGAAATATGGATAACATATTTTCTAATATTAATATAGTTTCAGTTCGAAGAGTCAATCTCTATAGGTCAAATTTATTTTTAAAAACCTTTCATATGTTAATAAAACCCTCAATGATGAGTTATCTCCTTCAAGTTTTCATGGAGGTGGTGACAAAAACTCTTGCCAGGGATTACCCCTCCGCACCTTTTTTTTTTGTCGGCGAGTGAATCTTAGCATGTGAATTAAGACCTTTAAGAAAATCTCTATATGATAACAATATAATGTAACAAGAACACTATCAAAACAATAAAACAAGTGACAATGGTTATATGATGATATTGATATACCGACTTTAGTTTTGCATATCATTCAAGTCATGGGGTTTAATAAAATTCAAGTGTGCAATGGTCAAATCGTAAAATTAATATATGAAGAGTAATGCAATTTTTTTTCTTATTAACAACTTCCCGAGGTTACATGTTGCGTTCTCAACGTCCGTTTCTCCTTCGTTGACTCCCTATATCAAAACCAAATGACTAAGTCTTTGTAACCGTCCCCTAAAAGCAGCCACAATCATGGGGTTTCCTTTCTAAGATGACGCTCCGGCGAGAATGCTGATCGCGATGGCGGTGAGAGAAAAAAGGTTTAAATACTAAATACATGAAAAAAGGAGAAAGCATTTTGATTTCAATCGGGAACATAATTATTTGTGCTTCAAACATGTTAAGAGCTAGAAAGACGGTGAGCATTTATGCTGTTCTCATCCCCTCTCGACTAGTTCTTACTATCGACGATCTGTCTCTCAAGAACAGATACCATGATTGTAGCAACGACGAATGAATGGGACGTCAAGGAGTCGTGCGACGGCGGTTTAAACTTAGTTAGTCTAGTATATATAACGCATCAAATCTAATTCAAAGTGTACTATGGTAAAACTAGATCAAAATCTCACTGATGGAAAACACCATCACCCCTTGTATGAGCAAAAACAAACTTAATTACTGATGTAGATTCGTAAATAGGAGGGTGGGTATTTGAAGGCATATTAAAACTTATTTTTTTGCAACCGCAGTACCAACTCTTAATGGAAGTAGAAGTACCAAAACCACTGGTGGAAACATCTATTGTTCTCAATGGTTTTATCTCAAAAGAATAAAAAAATCCTTATTCAGTTATCTTCTTCCACAGTTACTTTCATATCATCAATATTACCCGGAATAGTAGATATGATTTTTCCAATTATGATTATACACAAAAGCTATATGAGATGAGTTTGCGTGTTACCTTAATTCAATGAAAGGCGGTTGTAAGGCCCCGTTTCCGGGAAACCCCACAGCTGGTCATTCATAGCACTTTACATATTTAAAATACATGGAAGTAAGAAATCATGGCAGCGAAATAGTTAAACAAAAACCATTTCATGCATTAATAATAATTTTTACCAAGAAATACATCATTGTTATAAGTTTCAAAAGAACATTTAGTAGTATTACAAGACAAAAATATCATTTTTGTATAACATGTATGCCATCTTTATTCGAAAGATAGCTTCTACCTCGTGCCATCCTCAGCAACATCATCACCAGCAAACTGATATGCATATAAAAAAAGCCAGCGTTGCTGAGTGAGTTCTAGTTTATAATAAAATACATTGCTTTCGTATATACATATCCTTTCCTTTCATACGTGATCATATATCATACATACATCTTGATAATAATTATTTATTATCTTTCATCATCGTTCATTAATCGTTCATTTTCGTACTTTCTTTCATTAACATCTTTCACTTTTTATCTAGATCCTATCATATGCTATGCCCCATCATTGCGCACGAAGCAACTACCGTCTTGGGGTCAAGCGACAAGGATCCCGTTTTCGCACGTCTTGATCATTCACAAAGATTGATCCCCCTGTGTGCACTCTCATGGGTTAGCCAAACGGCACACAGTTGAGCTAACAACCCCTCAAGGAGTTGTGAACCTCCATTAAATTTGCTTGCAAGACTTTCATTCATTCATTACGTTCCACTTTTCATTTCCGTTATCTTTCACTTTCATTACATAATACTTTACGTAATATACATATCATGCTACGCAAAGTCACATCATAATACATAACAGCAACCCACAAGCATGTAAAACATTAGAAACATTAAAAAAGCATGAACTTCCATTAAATATAAGTACTTAGCACTTAAATTCTATTCTCAAAATTTTAGAATAAACCTAAGTGTTCACAGCGCATGAATAAGGTATACAGCGGATGACTTAAGTAGTTAGTGTTCATAGCGGACAGCCAAAGTCCACAGTGGACAGCCAAAGTCTACAGCTGATGACTAAAGTCCACAGCGCATGATAAGACACTAAGTGTGTCCACAGCGGATGAGTAAGGTTCGTAGCGGATGAATTAGACATTACAAGTGTCTACGGCGGATAGCCATAATCCACAGCGGATAGTCCAACGTATTTAAAGGATCCACAGCGGACGACTAATGTCCGCAGCGGACATGCATGCATACTAAGTGTCTACAGCGGACAAACAATGTCCATAGCGGACGACATGAATTATCCTCCTGAGTGTCCACAGCGGGACATTCTAACAATGTTCAAGTGTCCACAGCGGACAGTTAGGCCCACAGCGGACAACCTAAATTATCTTCCTAACTATCCACAGTTGACATTCAAACCCCACAGCGGACAGTCGTCCAAATGCTTATGTTCTGCTTATGTAAACTCCAGTTCCATACACACTTCTAAACGTATACTTAGCATAGATCTATCAGATTCATACACTAGAACGTAACAAACAACCATTTAACATCATAGAATCTTTTAAAACATACTTCTTTCGAAAACAATCGTATTTTTCGTAAAAAACTCAGTTGGGTTCATGAAACCACAGTTGAATATACATATCAGCCCCAAACAAGTAGAAAACATGTAAAGAAGGGATCTAGAACTCGCCTTAACCAGCTTTCGAGTGAACCACAACAAACCTAAGAACAACCTAGAGTTCTAGCACCTAAACACACAAAAACAAGCAACTAAACACATAGAAATCGGTCCAGAAGCTTAAGCCCAACTAAAACCGAGAAGAAAACACCTTAAAATCTTACCTTTTGAAGATTTTTCCACTTTCTCTCTAGAACATGGGAGCTTCTCTCTCTCTCTACCCGAAAGTTTTGAGCGTGGGAAAGGAAGTATGGGCAGCCATATTTCTTTTTAAACCCCATTATGGGCCGGTTTTGCCCTTGCATACTTTTAACCCTTGCTCTTTGAAATAATAACTCGTTTGCTCCCTTTACTTTTCTTCTCTTTTCTTCTTTTGAAATTTCCAGGTGTTACAAGTTCACCCCCCTTATATAGGTTTCGTCGCCGAAACCTGTCACTCCTCGAATAGCTGCGGATAATGCTGTCTCATCTCTTTCTCGGTCTCCCATGTAGACTCTGACCCCTTCCTTTGTCTCCACTGTACTCGCACAAGTAGAACCACTTTATTCCTTAAACTTTTATACTTTCTATCAACGATAGCCACTGGTTGGTCCACATAATTGAGCCGTTCGTCCACCTCGATATCCTCAAGTGGCACAATCATATCTTCATCGGCTAAGCACTTTCTCAGATGAGGTACATGGTACGTCGGATAAATTCCACTCAACTTATTGGGTAGTTCTAACTTCTAAGCTACCTCTCCTACATGAGCAATGATTCGGAAAGGCCATATATACCTCGAGCTTAGCTTTCCTCGCTTTCTAAACCAGATGATCCCTTTCCAAGGCGAGACCTTCAACATAACTCTATCACCCACCTTGAATTCGATCGGTCTACGTCAACTATCGGCATACGAATTCTGTTTATTCTTTGTTTCCTTCATAAAGGCCTTGATCTTATCCAACTTTTTGATCGTAGCCTCGATCACCTCAATGCTCCCCAATTCCTTCTGACCGATATCGCCCCAACACACGGGTGTCTTACACTTTCTACCGTATAGCATCTCATAAGAAGGCATAACAATGCTGGCATGATAACTGTTGTTATATGAGAACTCGGGTAACGGTAAGTGTTCGTGCCAACTTCCACCAAAATCAATGACGCATGCTCTTAGCATATCCTCCAGCGTCTGAATCATCCTCTCCGATTGACCATCTGTCTGAGGATGGTAAGTCGTACTTATATGTAGCTTCGTCCCCATCACATCATGAAATCTCTTCCAAAACTTAGATTTAAACCAAGTGTCACGGTTAGAAACAGTAGACACCGGCACGCCATGACGAGTTACAATCTCCTTGATGAACAGCTCCGCTAACCTTTCTGACGAGTAAGTCTCTCGGATTGGCAAGAAGTGAGCACTCTTCGTCAAGTGGTCTACAACCACCCAAATGGTATCACATCCTCGCACCGTGCATGGCAATTCATGGTGAAGTCCATGGTGATTCGTTCCCACTTCTATTCGGGTATATCCAAGGGTTGGATCTTCTCATATGGCTTTTAATGCCCCGCCTTCACATACTCCACTACGTCGCGCTTCATTCCCGGCCACCAGTTATCTTTCTTCATATCCTGATACATATTTGTAGCACCGGGATCAATTGTGTATCGAGTCTTATGAGCCTCATCCATGATCTTCCCATGTAGATCCCCATAATGAGGAATCCACATCCGCCCGAAGCGGGTTCTAACACCGAGAGTGTTCTCACCCAACTCCGCAACTAGGCCCTTCATCCGCTTGGAGTTAATTCAATCATCCTTCAGAGCTTTGTCCTGAAATTCCTTGATCATCTGACAAGCCTTTACTCGAATTGGCTCGGGTCTCTCCTTTCGGCTAAGGGCATCCGCCACCATATTGGCCTTGCCTTGATGGTAGTGGATCTCACTGTCATAATCTTTGATCAACTCTAACCATCTCTTTTGCCTCATATTGAGATCCTTTTACTTGAAGAAGTACTTCAAGCTCTTATGGTCAGTGAAGATAGTGCACTTCGTCCCGTACAAGTAGTGCCTCCAAATCTTCAATACAAAGACCACCGCCGCCAATTCCAAATCATGAGTTACGGGGTAGTTAGCCTCATGGATCTTCAAATGTTGGGATGCATAGGCTATAACCCTTCCCTGTTGCATCAACACGTAACCAATCCCGAATAAGAAGCATCCGAATAGACCACCAAGTCTTCGCTCCCTTCGGGTAACGTTAAGACAGGGGCTTGAGTCAATCTCGTCTTTAGCTTTTCGAAAGCTTTCTCCTGCTCTAGACCCCATATAAATTTCACATCCTTACTGATCAACTTAGTTAACGGTGAAGCTATCTTGGAGAATTCTTGAATGAATCTTCAGTAGTAGCCCGCCAAACCCAAGAAACTACAAATCTCAGATGGCGTCTTTGGAGAGTTCCATTGCATCACCGCCTCAACTTTCGCCGGGTCCACCATGATCCCTTCAGGATTAACCACATGACCCAGAAACTAAACTTTACGTAACCAGAATGCACACTTGGAGAAATTAGCGTACAGCTTCTCCCTTCTAATCATCTTAGCACCTCCCGAATGTGACCGGCATGCTCTTCTTCACTCTTCGAATAAATCAGGATATCATCAATAAACACAATCACTGATTTATCTAGCATAGGCCGACACACCCAATTCATCAGATCCATAAAAGCAGCTGGTGTGTTGGTTAAACCAAAAGACATAATGAGAAACTCGTAGTGTCCATAACGTGTACGAAAAGCTGTTTTAGGAGTATCCTACTCCTTCACCTTCAGTTGGTGGTAACCAGATCGGAGATCTATCCTCGAGAACCAACTGGCACCTTGGAGTGGATCAAACAAGTCATCAATCCTCGGTAATGGATACCGGTTCTTCATGGTCAACTTATTCAGCTCACGGTAGTCGATGCACATCCTCATGCTACTGTTCTTCTTCTTCACAAACAAGACCGGAGAACCCCATGGAGAGATACTCAGTCAAATGAACCCCTTATCTAACAACTCTTACAGCTGAGTCATTAATTCCTTCATCTCAGAGGGAGCTAGATGATATGGCGCCTTAGCAACAGGTTAGGCACCAGATATCAGATCGATCTGGAACTCGATCTCGTGATCAGGTGGCACGCCTGATAGATCTTCAGGGAATCTGTTTGGGAAATCACACACGACAGGTACGTCCGATAATTATGGTACTTACACATCCACATCCTTCACATATGCCAGATAGGCACCACATCCACACCTCATACACTTCTCTACCACAACCATCGAAATTACTTTCAGGACTATACTGACTCTATCATCGTAAATTGTCACCAAACTCCCATCTGGCACGGTCAATCGAATCATCTTCTTATGACACACGATGTTTGCCTCATAGGCTGCTAGCCAATCCATCCCTAGGACTACATCGAATCCACCTAAGGGCATCATGAACAAACTAGCAGAGAACCAATGCCTTCCAACTCTATGTCACAATCTTCTACCATATCAGAAATCCTGGTAGACTTACCAATGGCAGTTTTTTCATCGAAGGGCTCATCAATCTTTCTACTCCTAACTAGAAACTTATCAAAAAAGTAAGCAGAAATAAAACTCATACTAGTACCATAATCAAAAAGCACAAAGGCATAAGTTTGGTTTACTAGGAAGGTACCTGACACCACGTCGGGGTCCACCCTAGGCTCCTCCCGGGTCATAGTGAATTCCTTGGCTTTAGCCCTCTGCCCCTCCTTCTTCTTCTCAATCTCCTTTCTTGCCCCAGAGTTCTCAGCCCTCGACTTCTTGCATTCCCTTCTCAGATGGCCCTTTTCATCGCAGTTATAACATCTTATAATCCCATAATCTCTCGCCATATGGCCAGGCCTCCCACACTTGAAGCGGATGTTCGATCCCCACTTACACTCCCCCACATGGTCTTTCCCACACTTACCAGACAACTTCACCACTACCTCAGTTGAAGCTGCCTTACGACCCTCTACCTTCATCTTTTTGCTTTTGGGGGTGAAACCACAACTGCCAAAACGTTTCCCACCACAGTTCCTCTCTCCACTTCCCTTCTTGTTCACCACCACCACGGTAACCTCCTCCCTCTCATCATACAGTCACCTCTCAAGATTGACCACTGACCTGAACGTACCTGGCCGGGTGGCAATTAGATGTCTACAGATATCCGCCGACAGACCTTGGATATATCTCTTGATCTTTCGTAACACGGGCGTCACCTGATCTAGCACCAACCTCACCATCTCATTAAACTTAGTCGTGTACTGCTGGTGCGTCATAGTTCCCACCTCCAACTGCAAGAACTCCCTCTCAATCTTGTCAAGTTCCTTATGAGGACAAAACTCCTCAATCACCAACTCCTTTAGTTCACTCCATCTCATCCTCCTAATCACCCTGCTACCCTCGGCATGGACTATGTTGTCCCACCAGCATAGGGCAGAATCCACAAATGAATGGGTAGCAAACTTCACCTTCTAGTCCTCCCTACACTCACTGATATCCGACACAGTCTCCATCTCTCTCACTCATCGGTGAGTAGCAGTAGCATTCCCATTTCCATCAAAAGTCGAGGGCTTGCATCTCTGGAATGCCCCATAGTTGCACCCCTTTGTAGTATCCTGCACTGCTTCCTCTTCCTCAGCGTCACTAGAGACAACCATCTCAGTCTCTGGTTGCTCCCTTTCCCCTGAACCTCTCTCCTTGCCCTCTCTCCCATCTTCTCCTCCTTCTCTTTCTTTTCCTACTCTCTCACAGCTCTAATAACCTCGGTCACCACAGACGGTAGAATCGTCTGCATGACCTGATGAACCTCCTCAACTACCGTGTGACAACCCTGATTTGGGCCCAGAAATTTTTTTTAGAAACCATAATGGGCCACACAATGATCACAACAGAAGCCCATGTAACGGGCCCAATAAGATCAAACTCCTAGACATGAATACACACACACACCCCATAATGGGCTTAAGCCCATCAAATTTTAAACTGGTCATTGGGCCATGGTGATAAATGCTTGACCCACGGATTCCTAATGGGCCATGTTATGATATTGTTCGTGAACTACCGACACTAGTGGGCTTTAAGCCGGATACCCTAGTAAAAGTATATGCCAACTAGATAGATAAATGATAGGTGATTATAAATGGACTTTATTATTCTGCAATCTAGAGTTAACTTAACAAGAAATCAAATTAAAAATGACCGAATACCGAACTACAATTGAAGAAATATATGAACCTAATTACGTGTATTACCAAACTAAATATTCGTCAATACATAAAAACTTATAAAAAGAAACAATAATAGAAATAATAATAATAATTATAAAACTAAATAATAAACCCACCTAATACTTATACCTTACTAATAAATACTAAAAATAACTTTACATTGAATAATAAGTAATAAAAGATTTACCCGTCTCATAAATCACATACATACATGTATACGTATAAAAACACTCACACACACACACACACCCGTCACACACCCATCACACACACACACACACACACCCGTATGTATATATATACATACACACACCATACGACACATGCATACATACATATGTAAATACATACCTTTTTTTAATGAAAAGAAATACAAGTTGATATGTCCCATCACCACCCAAACCACCCAATCCCATAATCCTTAGATCATCTAGGTTCCTAGAAACTTACTCATGTATCCAAAATCCAAATCCAGCCAAATCTGGCTTGGATCAACATTTTGAAATCCCAACCCCACCAACCTACACCCTTCGGCCGAGAGCCACCAACCAAACCACCATCATCACCCATTTTACTACTACACCACCTTTCAATCTCTCAAACACTCTCTCCAATCTCCTACTCACTTCTTACTCTCTTGAACTCAAAAGAACAACAAGATTCAGTCCCCTTGTAAGTAATAACCGGCCTCAAAAGCATAGCCACCAACATCCTTGAGCCAAGGTAGCACTACAAGATTACAACTTTCCTACATCAAGTTTCTACCCTTAATTTCTTTAACCCTATGACCTGAACTTATCCAATACTTTGGGCAGCCATCTTCCATCATTCCAAGCTCTTTTGGCAGCCCATGCATCCATGACACCCACCTCACACGACATGGTAACCCGTTGCTACCCGAAAACGCGTAAAATATCGCGTTTCATCACGTTGGTGACTCAACCAACCCCGCAACACCCCCAATGTATTGTGAAACTCTAAAACACCAACTTTTTAAGTAAGTAAAAGATACCCAAAGCCTTATGAAAACCCTTTTGCTCACAAATACGGTTTTAGCAAATATGGCTCACCCGAAAACCCGATTTTTGCAAAAATATAAAGGGTGATATCTAAGTCTAAAAATTTTAAATTAAATATTTCTGGAAGTTATTTGTGACCATATTAAGTTAAAAATGAAGTTTCATAATCTAAGTCTATGTATTTCACATTTTATAAAATATACAAAACTCAAGAATATATGATTTTGAGATAAATAAAAGAAAAAGGTTGGGGATTTGAGATACTGAAATTAGGAGATTATTTAGAAGTTACTTATGATATTAAAATGTTTGGGAAGGGAATAATCAGATTAAAACACTAAGAAATCCAAACCGGGTAACGGAACTAACTAGTAGGCTTAACGGAAATATAAAATATGAATATAATCCAAATTTACAAAATTTTAGTAGATTTATATTGATATGACATGCGTAAAAATTTAATTTCATAATTTATAGAACTTGTTTGCTTGGTAAACAAAAATATAAAGGATATTCATGCTAAAATAGTAACAATTCATAAAAATGTGACCTTAAGCTAAAACATGAAATCTCTAAAAAAAAAAGTTACTCTAAGTATATTAAAGTATTATATGACAAAAGTGGACCAAAATTTACCAGAACTTAAGAACCCGTTAAAAACCGAGCCCTTAACGTCAAAAAATCAAAACCGGTATAAAACAACCTAAGACTTAAAAATACAGTAGCTAATGGCCTAATAATGATGAAAATAAGCTACAAATCAAATATTGTTAATTATGGAATTTTCTATGAATTTATATAAAATATAACGTTAATTTAAGAAAAACTAACGTCACCCTAGAAGGAAAAAAAATAAATTTACGAAAACACTTAAATTAATAAAACTAATTTTTCCAGTATATTATGACCTACAAGCATAAAAACAACTTAAAAAGTTAATAAAATAATCAAACATACAAATACATTACAAAACGCACTCGAACCGTGAACCGAACCGCGTTTAAATATAAAATAACCTAAGCACGAACTCTAAGGCCAACACTTGCATTCTAGGAACTAAATGATACCCAAATAAATTAAATTTTAAATACAAACCATCATATGGACCACTCGACAAATTCAAGTAAGAAACCTCTCAACGTATCACCCTAAAGCGCCTAAACCGAAAGCAAACTCTTGAACCCATTAAGAAAGACCTAAAGGAAATAAAAACTAACTTACTACAGTATCTAAATCCACTTGAAACAATAAAACCCATTATAAAAAAATTAAAGTGCAAGAATTCCAACCATAAGGGTTGAAATTGACAATTTAGTAAAGTTGAAGGACCAATCTTGCCAATAAATTAAACCTTACTGTTTTGGGACCAAATCTTACCTATGACCATCAGTATAAGCTGAAAACATGACTTAGTAACCCAAATATCACCACTGACTAAATCAAGACCTCAAACATTCAAGATTTTAAACAATTACACACATGTGTCGAAAATCATCAAATCGCATAGGATAAACCTGAGCTATAAGTGTTGGTATTAGATAGCCGATTTAAAAGAAACTAATATTTACAAAATGACATAGGAACCTAGCCTGTCGGTAGCTCTTTAAACCACGAACACCTACTCCAATAACTAGCTAAGGTAAGTCTCATAACCCCCTTTTTACTCAAACTGTTTTGGGGTGGAATGCATACTCTTGTAGATCATTATTATGGTGCTATGGTTACTGCTCTTGTCCCCAAATTTCAGCACAATTATTAACTCCATTAGGAGCCGCGTAGTTTGTGGATAGTACTATTTGGTGAATCCCCCGCACACAATGGGCCCTAAGGACAGGGAAACCCCCATTGAGATTTAATAATCGTTGTGTCAGAAATTAGTGCAGATTATATTTGCTTAGTAGGGCACACTTAAGCGCATAACAATAAAGGGTATGGGTTAGGGGATGTTCTAGAACTCGGGAGGGTCACCCGGGTCCAGGTTTGATTGTGATACTTTCTTTTGTGCACCATTACTACTGTAACCTTATTTAATGAATTACGATAGGTCTTTTGTCATAAACTTATGAGCTCACCAACATTATGTTGACGTATTTTGGGTGTGTATTCGGACATTTGGAGTTTAGCCACCACCCTTTTTCTAAACATTATCATTTGAGACATTAGACTAAAGTTTATGTATTTGGGATTTAGAAAACATTTGACTAGTATTGGTATTGTTATGGATGATTGGATGTTAATTAAGTAAGTTATGTTTATTTCCCGATGCAGTGTGTTCATATCAGTCGGTCACAGCCAGACCCGGTCAATGGGGTGTGACATACCACCTCCTTTACTAAGGACCTCAGATTAGCACTCTCATCCCCACCTTCATGGTGATGAAGCTCGGGCTCTTCTGGTGCTATTTCGGCAGTCTTAGCCCTGTTCCTCATGACACGCGACCCAGCACCAAGTCCACTACGACCTCCACCTCATAAAGCCTTAGAAGATCTACCACCAGCCATCTCTAAACGCTACAAGATTCAAACACCAACACTGTCATAATTACAGTGGTCAGTTATGATTAGCCAATTACTTTACTCTTCATTCTCCAAGCATATCCTATCCTGACTACATCAGCATTAAAATCTACTAAAGGCACATAAATCACATAAGACGTGCACATAATACCGGTTAACTTTAATAAAATTACCTGATGGGACGTAGCTACTTGGGCTGGCATCCCTACATTTGCTCCCATTTTTAGTTTAAGTTTAGGTTTTGAAAATAATTTACCTAATTTTCTTAAACTTTGACTCTGATACCAACTTGTAAGGCCCCGTTCCGGGAAACCCCACAGCTGGTCATTCATAGCACTTTACATATTTAAAATACATGGTAGTAAGAAATCATGGTAGCAGAATAGTTAAACAAAAACCATTTCATTCATTAATAATAAATTTTGCCAAGAAATACATCGTTGTTACAAGTTTCAAAAGAACATTTAGTTGTATTAGAAGACAAAAATATCATTTTTGCATAACATGTATGCCATCTTTATTCGCCAGGTAGCTTCTACCTCGTGCCATCCTCAGCAACATCATCACCAGCAAACTGATATGCATATAAAAAAAGCCAGCGTTGCTGAGTGAGTTATAGTTTATAATAAAATACATTGCTTTCGTATATACATATCCTTTCCTTTCATACGTGATCATATATCATACATACATCTTGATAATAACTATTTATTATCTTTCATCATTGTTCATTAATCGTTCATATTCGTACTTTCTTTCATTAACATCTTTCACTTTTTATCTAGATCCCGTCATATGCTATGCCCCATCATTGCGCACGAAGCAACTACCGTCTTGGGGTCAAGCGACAAGGATCCCGTTTTCGCACGTCTTGATCATTCACAAAGATTGACCCCCTGTGTGCACTCTCATGGGTTAGCTAAATGGCACACAGTTGAGCTATCAACCCCTCAAGGAGTTGTGAACCTCCATTAAATTTGCTTACAAGAGTTTCATTCATTCATTACGTTCCACTTTTCATTTCTGTTATCTTTCACTTTCATTACATAATACTTTACGTACATATACATATCATGCCACGCAAAGTCACATCATAATATATAACAGCAACCCACAAGCATATAAAACATTAGAAACATTAAAACAAGCATGAACTTCCATTAAACATAAGTACTTAGCACTTAAATTCTATTCCCAAAATTTCTGAATAAACCTAAGTGTTCACAGTGCATGAATAAGGTATACAACGGATGACTTAAGTACTAAGTGTTCACAGCCAAAGTCCACTGTGGACAACCAAAGTCCACAGCACACAGCCAAAGTCCACAGCGGATGACTAAAGTCCACAGCTATAACGACCAAAAATTTCAAGAAGTAGTACCCGAGAAAGTTTTCACGCGAAAGGAGGTTCTCGCGAGAACCTCATGCGAAAGGTTTGAGATGGGTATAAATAGCTAAGAACACCCATTCTGACCCTATTTTCGCGCGAGAAGTGCTGTTGTTAGAGAGAGAGAAAGCTTCTGCGTAGAGAGAGAAAATGAAGAACCCATGTGTTTGAGGTATGTAACTCATGTAGTAAATCGTGTTATGTACTAAGAATGGATTATTGATGAGTATAACGCATGGTTATGTAGTTTTCATTTGGCAAAAGCTGCGGGAAGGTTGTGTTTGTGCTAGAACTTCAAGAGGTGAGTTTCTAGTCCCCTTTTTAAGCAAGTTTTTACGTTTTGGGGCTATATTGCATACTAAAATGCTTGTTTATGCTTGGGTTGATGTTGTTATGATGTTAAGCATGTTACAATAGCCTTAGGCACAATAAGTTATGACTGGGAGGAAAACCCGTAGTTTTCGCGCGAGCAGTTAAGTTTTACTTTATGAAATTTGAATCTGCAAAGTTCTCGCACGAAAGGGGATAGTTCTCGCATGACAGGTAGTTCTTGCGCGATAGGAGGTTTTTGCGCGATATGTATGTTTCCGCACGACATGAAGTTTTCGCACGACAGTGATGATTTGATGTGTAGGATTTGAATATGGTGAGGTTCTCATGCGAAAGGCCAGTTCTCGCATGCGATGATGTTGATGTATGACTAAGTTTTCGCATGGTATACTGTGATGTGTGATGTGTTATCTTTTCACGTTAAAACGACTTTAAATGTTATGTTTATGATGTGACTTTACTTGATGTGTACGTATACGTAAGTAAAGTATTATGTAATGAAAGTGAAAGATAACAATGATGAAAAAGTGAAACGTTAAAGAACTTGAATAATAATTCAAGAATAGTTACTCGATAAAGCACAGCTGTGAAAACGTTAAAGTGTGCTAAAGAAGTCTTACAAGCATTGCTAAAGTAGAATTCTAATCATTGTATTCTCACATAGAAGCTACACATTAGTGTGCTCAAACAACTAAAGGAGTTATGCTTGGTGCATTCTCACATAGGAGCTACACAGTGGTGTGCTCAAATCGCTAAAGGAGTTATGCTTGGTGCATTCTCACATAGGAGCTACACATTGGTGTGCTCAAACCGCTAAAGGAGTTATGCTTGGTTCATTCTCACATAGGAGCTACACATTGGTGTGCTCAACCACTAAAGGAGTTATGCTTGGTGCAATCTCACATAGGAGCTACACATTGGTGTGCTCAACCACTAAAGGAGTTATGCTTGGTGCATTCTCACATAGGTGCTAGACATTGGTTTCTCAACCGCTAAAGGAGTTATGCTTGGCGCATTCTCACATAGGAGCTACACATTCTTGAGCTCAATGGCTAAAGGAGTTATGTTTGGTGCATTCTCATATAGGAGCTAAACATTGGTTTACTCAACCGCTAAAGGAGTTATGCTTGGTGCATTCACACATAGGAGCTACATATTGGTGTGCTCAACCGCTAAAGGAGTTATGCTTGGTGCATTCTCACATAGGAGCTACACATTGTTGTGCTCAACTGCTAAATGAGTTATGCTTGGTGCATTCTCACATAGGAGCTACACATCGGTGTGCTCAACTGCTAAAGGAGGATGGTATTCGTTACAGTCTCACATAGGGGCTGTACTTTGGGTATGCCCGCCTACTAAAGGAGAATGGCATTTGTTGCATTCTCACCTGATAAAGGAGCGAAGCTTTATGCTAAGTTCAAAGATAAAGTAAACGAATAAAGCTAAAGTACAGACAAAGTAAAGATAAAGTATGGGTAATGTGATGATAAAGTAAATGATAAAGTGAAAGCTTAAGTATAGTTATCGAACGAGTTCGATAATGATGTTGAATAAAGTTAAAGTTTATGCGATGTTAAAGTATGATAAGTGTATGTTCATGATAAAGTTTCGTTAAAGTAAAACTAAAACTCACTCAGCGTCGCTGACTTTTGTATGCATAATAGTTGGCAGGTAATTGTTGATGCTGAGGAGGAGCAGGCATAGATGCATAAGCTACTAGGGATGATTCGAGTCTGACATCCATATTTTTGAGAATGATATTATATTAGTACAATTTTTTAGATGTAAAGGAAACAATGTGGTGATTTGACACGATTTAATTTATTAATGAAAAGTTATATTCCGCTGCAAAATGATGTGTTTTAAATGTTTTATTCGATGATTGACCAATTGTAAGCGTCTCGGGAACGGGGCCTTACAAGTTGGTATCAGAGCCAAAGTTTAAGAGAATTGGATAAAATATTTTCAAAACCTAAACTTAAACTAAGAATGGGACGAGAGGGAAATGGATGCCAGTCCTAGTAACTACATGCCTGTAGGTAAACGTTTTATGTAAATAAATAGAAGAGGAATTATGTGTGCGTGTTATGTGAATCATGTGCTCTTTGTAGATTTGATGTAGTCAGGATAGGAAATGCTTGGGGAAGGAAGAGTAAAGTAAGTGGCTAATCACAACTGGCCACCGTAATTAGGGACTTACTATACTTGACATAATCTGAGCTATTACCTTGAATGATCGCGTTGGTGTTTGAATCTTATGGTGCTTAGAGCATGGTGTGATAGAATTAGAAGGTCATAGGTTTCCTGGTAGACTATTTTTGATGCCTTTAGGTGGATTTGATGTAGTCCTAGGGATGGATTGGCTGGCAACCTATGAGGCAAACATGGTGTGTCGTAAGAAGGTGATTCGATTGACCGCACCTGATGGGAGTTCGATGACGATTTATGGCGATAGAGTTTTGGTGTGAAAGGAGGTTCTAGCACAAGAACCTCATGCAAATGGTTTGAGCTGGGTAAAAATAGCTGAGAACACCCAGTCTGACCCTATTTTCACACTAGAAGTGCTGCTGTTAGAGAGAGAAAGAGGCTGCATAGAGAGAGAAAGTGAAGAATCCACGTGTTTGAGGTATGTAACTCATGTAGTAACTCATGTTATGCACTAAGAATGGATTATTGATGATTATAACGCATGGTTATGTAGTTTTCGTTTGGCAAAATCTGCAGGAAGGTTGTGTTTGTGCTAGAACTTCAAGAGGTGAGTGTCTAGTACCCTTTTTACGTAAGTTTTTACGTTTTGGCGCTATTATGCATACTAAAATGCTTGTTTATGCTTCAGTTGATGTTGTTATGATGTTAAGAATGCTAGAACAGCCTTAGACGTGATAAGTTATGACTAGGTAGAAAACCCATAGTTTTCACGCGAGCAGTTAAATTGTACTTTATGAAATTTGAATCTGCGAAGTTCTCGCACGATAAGAAATAGTTCTCGCGCGGTAGGAGGTTGTTGGATCATATGAGGCTGGTGCAACCAAAACAACGCTTAGAACAATTTTGTGTACAAGTTGAAGAAGTCTTCCGAAGAAAAAATTACTCTTCCGTAGCTATGTCAAAGATCTTCCAAAGCATTATGTCTGAAGAGCTTCCGGAGGAAAACTAAGTCTTCTGAGACTAAGTAGTTTTCCTTCTAAAGTATATGAAGAACTTCTGAAGGATAGAACAAAGTCTTCAGAGACAAGCAGTTCTCCTTCGAAGCATTCAAACTTAGAAGATCCAAGGCAAAGTCTTCCGAAGAATAAAGTCATAAGTACCTGTAGAAGATTCGAAAGAAGTTGTTTCTTCCGAAGAATAAATGGCCTCAGAAGAACTTATTCTTCCGAAGCCATTTAGCTTTTGAGGAATCAATTATGAACCAATGGACATAAGTATGGTCTGTCTGACAGACTCTGATACATTTCATGGTGCTTTTCCTAAACCATGTAATTGACCATACTTTAATCCACTGTTCACCTTTTCAATATAGCACAGATGCCATCTTTAGTTGGTGACAAAGGTAATCGTGGACCTATCATGACTAACTTATCTAGGATATTATTTTATCTTAGATACTTTACTTCTAGCAGTGTAGTATTTGTCTAGTTGTAGATTCTAGTTGGTTTTTCAAGTATAACCCTGTAGATAGTAGTACATATAGTTTCTCATTATAACTTAAGTAGACATGAGCATAAGAGTCTTGTAATATTGAGTTGAGAAGTAATATATACAAGTATCTTGAAAACCATTCTTTTGTTCATTAACTTTGTATATTATTATCAACTTTAGTTTGATATTCTATGTTTCATCGATTAAGTGAGACTTAGTGAGTTTGTGTTGAGAGTCAAAACCGATCCTGCAATTGTTATCAGTGCTTCCAGGCTTTTGATTGTGAGATCTAACCAACCCAAATCACCCTTGCTTCTTGCTTCTTCACACTCACTCACTTTAATGGATTTTAACCAGAAATTCTCTGAGTCTGAAATAGGAACCATGACCAAGGCTCCTGTCATCACTCCTGATGATTTTGGAACTTGGTGCAAACGTATTGAAGGTTCATCAAGTATCAAGATAGCCGCATGTGGAGATCTGTCACTCATGGTCCTTACTTTCCTAAGGTAGAATCCTCAGCGGGTAATGGTGCCATGATAGAGAAGGCCGTTGAAGACTACTCTGATGAAGACTTCAAGAAAATAGACATTGACTACAAAGCAATGACTGTTTTGCTTACAGCCATACCAAACTCCATAATGGTTGGCTTTCAGCAATGCCAGCCAGCCAAAGAACTCTTTGATGCTTTAAAGCTGATGTACTTTGGTTCCACTGATTCCAAGTTGTCCAAGAAGGATATACTGAAGCAGAAGTTTGAAATCTTCACATATATCATTGGTAAGACCTTGAGTCAACAATACTTCAGGTACATGAACTTGATCACCTCTCTTCAATCTATAAGAGTGGATCTTTAGAAGAGAGACATTGTAAGGAAATTTATGAGTGCACTTCCTCATGAATGGACTTTTTATTGTGTTTCTATCAAGAGAACTAAGAATCTTAACACTCTCACCATGACTCAACTGTACGGAATCCTTGATGGATACCGTATGGAGATGGATACTCAGAAGAGCCACCAGATGAACCGACCCTCAAATCCTGCTATCAGCAATGCTCTACATGTTGTTGAAGGATCAAGAACCCCCTAACCTTAGTTGTACCTGAACTATCCCCAAAAGCCATCATCTTCCTCTGGGCCATACATCACTTTCCTTGAGACACCCAGGTCTCAACAGGCTTAACAAACTCCTTTTCAGGATAGTTGTGCCTTTATCTCAGGAAGTGAACACTCTGGAGATTTTCAATTCTGCTTTGATGATCTAGAGTGCAGAGTGCTTTAGCCCAGATGACATTGAGTATATGGACATTGTCCAATAGATGGCTCTCCTCACCTACAAAGCAAAGAAGTTCTTCAAAAGAACAGGAAGGCAGTTCCCTCAGAATCCAACCAACAGCAAATTTGGATTTGATAAAAGCAAAGCCAAGTGTTACAACTATAACCAGCTTGGTCACTTTACTAGGGAATGCAAAGCTCCAAGATCCAATCCTGGAGCAACTCAAGCCTCCTAACATCCTACCACCTCAAGGCTGCACCAAAACCTACTGAGCAGCAAACTGCGGCTGTTGCTCAAGAGGTTGACTGGAGCTTTATGGTGCAAGATGTCACTCCTTCTCAAGCTCTCATGGCTGGAACTGAAGACAACAAGGTATATGAAACCTCTGTACTCCAGCTTGTATTACTAAGGTAAATTTTATCAGGATTACAACATGGAAATTAAATCCGATATTGAGTCCTTAAACAACCTAAAATCTTATTTCAAGAGAGTAGAATGTGACTATAAACTCAAAATTGAAGAGTTAGAGAAACTGTTTCCTTTTTAAAACATGAACGCATAAACTACAGGGCTCAAATAAAGGATTTTATTTCTAAGTTGACCGAGGCTCAAGCCCAGCTAGTAATAGCTGAGGCTAAAGCAATGAAGTATGCTATTGAAAGCATAACTTCAACACCATCATTGCATCATCCTCCCACTCAAAGGTGTGTTATCAAAAGAAAAGTGGGTTGGGAAACAATGAAATTACTCCACCACACTCTTATGCGTCTGTTAGACAGCCAAGATGTGGTACTCATGAGCAAGAGGTTCCAACTACTGACCCACTTCCTAATGAGTAAAAGAGTGATACAACTATGGTGACCACCACAGGGAAGGATAAGGTAGAAAACCTCATTTCCATCGCTGATGTCCTACCCCTAACCACCAAAGATAGAAAGAACAAAATCAAGGCAGCAAAGAAAACTGCCAAGAAGGTGACTGAGTCTAGGATGAAGATAGATCCCAGGCAAAAGGGTGTATTCATTTCATCTGGATTCCAAGTGGTTGAAACTCTGTCTCAGGAAAGGAATGTAGTACTAGCATTCCTGTCCAACTGAAGGATCTGAAGTTAAAAGGGAAAGCTATTGAAGAAAGGAGTGCAAGGTTAACTCTATCACCACTCCATTACACTTATTGCACATGGATGTTTTTGGTCCACAAGTATAATGAGCATTGGAAGAAATCATACTGCCTTGTGATTGTTGATGATTTTACAAGATTCACTTGGGTATTATTTTTAAGAACTAAAGATGAAACGGCTGAAAGTTTAAAATATTTTATTCTTAAAATTGAAAATCTAAAGGATCACAAGGTAAAAATCATTAGAAGTGATCAAGGGACTGAGTTTAAGAATCAAGTTTTTGACTTATTCTGTAACTCAAAAGGGATTACCAGACATATAGTGCTCCTAGAACTCCTTACAGAATGGTGTTGCTGAGAGGGAACAGGACACTTATTGAGGCTGCAAGAACAATGTTAGCTGATTCAAAGCTGCCTCTAACTTTCTGGGCAGAGGCATTTAGCATTACATGCTATGTGCAAAACAGAGTTCTCATTGTTAAGCCTCATGGGAAGACCCCTTGAGCTATGGAACAAGAGCCACCGTTCATTGGCTTTCTTAGGTCCTTTGGCATCAGGTGTACCATACTCAACACAAAGGAAATTTAGTAAAATTTGCTAAAAAGTTGGATGATTCTATCTTTGTTGGATATTCCTCCACCTCTATTGTTTATAGAGTGTATAATATCAAAACTCAATAGTTTGAGGAATCATCCAACATTGTTGTTAATGAGCACACTCCTTGTGTTAGAGGTAATGGACCTAAATACATTTTTGATTTAGAAATGTTTCCAAACTATTCTAAACTATCTTGTGAGAATGTTTCAGCTGGAACAGGAACTCAAAGTGACCCATATGAAGATCTACTATTTGAGTTACCCAGACCTATTTCTAGTTCTCCAAGAAGAAATGAAGACCAAGCTCCTACTGCTAAAAGTCCTGAAAGCATGAGTATCTCAGGACAAAGGAGCTTCAACAAAAATTGCTAGCTCACTGAGCCTCATAACCCAGAGGTTGACATTCAAGCACTCAACACCAAGCTGATGAAGACAGTGACATGGAGGAACAAGCAACTGTTGATGCTGCTTCAATCATACGCCATTGATGATGTCACTCATTCATTCAATCAGACTCATTGAATGAATATAAGACATCAGCTGGAGAAGGTGTTCGAAGTTCTGAGCAAAATTCTCAAACTTAGACCTATCTATGCAATTAGATGTAATTCCTAGGCTCAGGATACACAACACTCATCCAGCTAAAAACATCATTAGGGATGTATCAGAAGTGTGAGAATAAAAATCAAACCCACAATGAGAATTATACTTGTACTCATGCTTTCTCTCTCAATTGGAACCAAAAAGGTAAAGAAGCACTCAAGGAAAACAATTGGATTGAAGCTATGCAAGAGGAATTGCTTCATTCAGAGGCAAAAGGTCTGGAACCTGTGTCCTTTGCTACCTGGGCCAAGTCCCTATTGGCACCAAGTGGGTGTTCAGAAACAAAAGAAATGATAAGATTTGATCATCAAGAATAAAGCAAGACTTATTGTTCAAGGATACACACAGGAAGAAGGCATAGATTACACTGATGTCTTTGCACCTGTTGCAAGAATTGAAGCTGTGCGAATCTTCCTTGCTTTGTGCAGCATCCAAGAACTTCACAGTCCTTTCAACTTGATGTCAAATGTGCATTTTT
>JACCIY010000202.1:0-43177 GCA_025506505.1 Flaveria sonorensis | reverse complement strand
TTCTAACAAATCTTCTAACACAGGAACTATAGTTTATTCAATTTAATATATTACTCATAATTGAATCTAATTACTTCAGTCATCAAAATCTACACTTTCCTTCAAGGAATCATTTTTTCTTCTGATTTTACATGCATAACTTCTCAAACAAATATTTTTGCTGAAAAATACGTTGATTACTTTTTGGTAAGCAATAATAACTCCTAAAGGTATTGACAATCAGCAAGCGGACTCACTGAGATCTTGACAATCCTATGAGCCAATGAATTTCTGAGGTAAGAACTTCAGTTTCACAAAACTCTCTTGTCACTGCCAATTGGGAATTCTCAACAGAAAATATGACAAACCAACTTAATGTGAGTTGGGTTTGTGAGACAAATGAAGAATGCCAGAGTGGAATCTGTACCGGGACACCTCATCAATTGAAGAATATTATGTGAACAAATTGCTCAGGGTTTGACAAAAATGACGAGAACTATGGGGAATAGAAGTGTTGTGGAAGGGAGAATAGAAGATGATTTATGAAGAAATCTGGAGAGAGAAAGTCTAGGGTAAGGAGGGATTTGAAGAGAGATGGAAGGTGAAGTGATGACATGATAGTGAGCTTGTGGTTGGGAGATGGGGTAAAGATCAAAGGTCCAATTTCATCGGTGGTGGTTGGGTAGAGGAGGAGTGGCGGCGAGTGGACGGAAGAGATTGGCCTCAAAGATTTCCATTCATCTGAGGTATCCATGGTCTAGTATTGATTATTCATCAAACAAGCTGCAAACCTATAGACAGCATATGTCATTGTATATTCTTGAAAGAAAAAAAAAGCATCGGGTCACTACAATTAACAACCATTTTGACTTCTATCAAATGTCATTTACATTATTTTTTTTTTGCAACTAAATATCCTGTAAGAATCAAATTCTAGGGATTGTTTGAATGTAAACAAACAAACAAAATAAAATGAATAAAACTAACCTGAGTCCTTGATTTATAGCACAGAATATCGAAAACTAACGGTGAGGGAGGGTTTGGGACTCGTTCGCGATCGCCAGCGGTTGGAGTCAAAGGAGCTTGTTTTCAAAACTCAAGTGTGAAGCACCGATGAAGGATGAATGGGGGGGGAGGGCTTTTGGTGTTCTATCAATTATTATTTTACAATTATATATAAAGGACTTTTATATATTTACTAATAAAATAATATATCTAAACTAATAAAATAAAATGTCTAAAACTCGAATATGATATTTTTATAATTTCTACTTAGGTTTCACATAAAATTTGAGGACATGTCACTACTATAATGAAGTTTAACTATTTAATTATACATTAAATGCTAATGGTTATTTATAATACTTTCCAAATATAAACGGATTTTTTGATGAATTAAAAAACATGCTTCTTTTTATTAAGAATGAAATTTATGAGATATGTTGTTCTTAATATGTGAAACTTTTAAAAATAACATTGTTTAAAAAATTAGTGTTTTAAAAACATTTTTTAAAACAAAATTTTTTTAAACACCAAAGTTTGGAAAAATATTGTCAATGTTTTATTACCTAAAATAGTTGTTTATATGTAATTTCAATCATATTTTATCTCTAAAAGTATTTTATAATTTCTAAGTATTAATAAATAACTATGAATTTATTTTTTTATTGAATTTGTATATTACATGGGTTTCTATACTAGTTGTAACACCCGGAAATTTCGGATAAAGAAAAGAAAAAGAAGTAAAGGAGCAAATGAGATTATATTTCAAAAGCAAAAGGTTAAGAGTGTACAAGGGTCAAACTAACCCATTATGGGGCTTAAAAGAAGTATGGCCGCCCATAACCCCTCTCTCTCCTACATAACTTTCGGTTAGTGAGAGAAAGAAGCTTTCATCCGGTTCTAGAATGGGAAAGTGGAAGAAATCTTCAAAGGTAAGATTTTAATGTGTTTTCTTACCGGTTTCAGTCGGGTTCAAGCTTCTGGACCGAGTTCCATGTGTTTAGTTGCTTGTTTTCGTGCGTTTAGGTGCTAGAACTCCAGGCTTGCTCTCGGGTTAGTGGAGTTTGCTCGAAAGCTGTTGAGGTGAGTTCTAGATCCCCCTCTTTTACTGGTTTTCTACTTGATTGGTGCTGTTATGCATACTAAAAAAGATGTTTTTAAACCAACTATGCTTTTCTGTTGGACTCAACAAGTGCATTAAGAATTAATGCAAGAAAGTATGATGCTTTCCATGATCAAACGTTCAAACAAAATATGTTTTAACATTCAAAACAATCATTAATAACACATCAACATCATTAACATTCATAACAATCACTAATATTTGTTAAATTCTTTTTCAGATTTGTAGATAAAAAGGAATTTAGCTAAGTGTCTGCAGCGGATGAAGTCTCCACAGCGGATGAAGAACATCAGCAGCGGATGAAGAAACTGTCCAAGTATGTGCAGCGGATGAACAATCATCCACAACAGATGACTAACACACAGCGGACAACTAACACACAGCGGACAACATCCACGGCGGATGTTCATCCACAGCGGATGAACATTCCATAGCGGATGTTCATCCACAGCGGATGAACATCCACAGCGGATGAACAACCAAGTATGCACAGCGGATGACAAGTCTTCTCCATAGCGGATAAGAAACTTCCAGCGGATGACTTAATTCCACAGCAGATGACTTATAGACTTAGGATTAATTTTATGTAATTTTTGTTTACATAAGGGTAGTTTAGTAATTGTACATAGCTTTTGTGTATAGGCTATAAATAGCACTCTACCCTAATCCTTTGTAAGCTTTTAACGATTATCAATCAAACAAGCATTATATTTATTCTCTGTGTTCTTGTTTTCTTGCATACACTAACACACACAAACACACACATACACTAATTTCAATAATGTATTCATGGGTTTCCGCACCATGTCTATGTTGAGTTGAAGTTGAGAGATTAGAAAGGTCCTTGGGAGAAAATCAGCAAGAACATACACAACCAATATCCATCTTGGATACACACATTGTTGATTTTTCATCAGGTGGTATCAGAGCCACGGCTCAATCTTCATAAGATTTTGATCCTCTCATTCAACTATCTGATTTCAGTGTTTCAAAAGCTTCAAAACACACATCAAACAAGCTGCTCAGTCTTCAAACTCATCTTCTTCTACTCATAACATACAACAATGCAAACAAACATGATTTCTGTATCATTTTATGCATTTTGAAGAAGTGTTGTTGATTTTCAGCTTGAACAACACACAAATACACAAGTTTTCAATGATTTTTGTGTCAACAATACACAGGTATTGTTTATCTGGTGTTAAACAACCTTCAAACAGAAGGTTTTTAACCTAGAATCATCATTAAAACTTGAAAAACCCTAATCGGATTTAAGGGTTTTTGCAACTATTTCATTGATTTTTCTGTGAAACTAAGCATTTTGTGAACAATCTGAACCGGTTAGATTGTTCATAATCATCACAAACTAGTGACAATCTCACTAGAAACACATTTTTTGTTTCATTCAACCATCGGGTGTTGAATATTTTGAAGAACAGTCAACAAAACCCTACGAAAACCCTAGGTTTTGATCTGAAAATTTACATACACAATTCACCGGAATTGTTTTTGTAGTTTTTGAAACCGAAAAAAACAATTGTCTTGTCGGAAAAGTTTTCAAAATAAACTTTTTGATCCAAAAAGTTGTTTTACAAAAAACAAATCTGTGTTTTTAGGGTTTTCAAAAGGAATTTTGACTTTTTCACTAAAAGACAAATATTTCCATCATACAAAATCTTTCTTGTCATCCGTGACATAGAAAGTGACAATCCTAAGATAAATAATTAACATTAATTAATTTTTTTATTTGGTAAACAATTAAACAAATTAGTTTATCAATTAACAAACAAATCCTAGAGACAACTAAGATTAATTAAATTTTTGCACCGGACTAAAATTTAAACAATCAAATTTTAACTTGAAATTATTAAGTTAAAAACTAATCATTCAAACATGGCTGATGAAATGATGAGTTCTAATAGTGGATTAAAAGCCCCAAAATTGAAGAACAAATCAGATTTCAAGCAATGAAAAATTATGTTTAGGAATTGGATTACATATCAAGATCCAGATCTATGGACATCAATCACTGAAGGTCCTTACATACCACTAACATTAGGACCTGATTATAACATATAAAAACAATTCAGTCTGAAAAGTGTAGCTGGTGATGACCTTAAGCAGGTCAAAACAGACATGAAGGCATATAGCATTCTAGCTATGACTATGCCTTTTGAAATTTTGACACGGGTCGAAAATTTCAAAACAGCACATGAACTTTGGAAGGTTCTTCACACAATGTGTGAAGGTAGTGAGGAAATCAGGGAAATCAAAAAGGAAAAATTGAGGACCCGGTCAGTGAAATGATAGTATATGGACTTAAATATGACACTGTTGAAATCAACAAGAAAATGTTGCATACATTGCCTGAGAGTTGGACTCAGTCAGTGTTACTCATGAAAGCAACATTGGACTTAGAGGCCCTATCCCTTGACTCACTTGTAGCCAAGGTTGAAGCACTAGAAATGGATGAAAAATCCAGAAACAACAACCAGATCAGACATGTATAGGCCTATAAGTTCAAAGAAACACAACACACAGACAGTGCTTTCCTCACAAGCATTAGAGAAGATGATGAAGAGGAATTCCTGGATTCTCATGACACTTCATTCTTCTCAGCACCAGAATCATCCAACAACAAACACAAGTGAAAGAAGACCGGTGTGCATGCTACTACTGAAGTAACACCACAAAGCAAGCATCACCCACATACTTCTGGAACAAGCAAACAACCACAACCTAACATTCACAGACTTGACAAACCTATGGATGCTCTCGCCATCATTCTTCAAAGTGAAGAACAGAAGGCAGCATATGTAGCCTTTTCAACCAGTTTTGAGGCATTCTGGTTTTGAGGCATTCTGGTTAACTCCATCTCAAATCATCCAACAGGATTTGGATGAATTTCCACCAGATATTGTAGAAGAGATGGATCTTCAATGGTTAATGGCCATGATAGCATACAAGTCCAAAAGGTTTCTACAAAGAAATAGAGGTTTAACCATGGACAAGAAAACAAGAATTGGTTTTGATAAAACAAAAGTTAGGTGCTAAAACTGTCAACTTTATGGGCACTTCTTCAGAGAATGTCAACAGCCAAGAGTTTATAGAAACACACAGCAGGCGCAACAAACAAGTAGCTATCATACAAACAGACAAGTGCCACCACCCATCAGTATTCCAAGTGCACCTACACATGTGACATCTGTCACCAAAATAGGTACGTTGGCTTTGGTATTGGTTTGAATTTTGACTTTTTACTTTGACTTTTGTCTTTATTTGGGCTTGGTCTTGATTTATGGTTCTTTTCTTATTGGGCCCAAACTTTGGTCAAATGGGCCTACGTTTTTATGATGGGCCTGGAGTTTAAATCATTTTGTGACAATTGGGCTTGTCATTGTATGAGGTCCTATGCATTGAGCCCAATCAAGGTTTTTCCTAAAATGTAAACACGAAACTTCACCATAACCCAACTAACTATACATCCATGGGCTTTGCCTAAAGCCTGGTAAATAAACTTAAATAGGTTCTAAAAATATAAACTATCCGAATCCTAGGGCATGTGATAGTTCGTTGGAACCGTTATTGCGTGCGGAATTTAAAAGCGTAAAAATTAGACGACGCACGGTTCGATACGTGACGGAATAGACGAGACGGGCCAAGGGCCCGAAGGCCCTTGTCCTTCCTTCAATTCGGCCGAGAATTGGACAAAAGGGGGGATTCCCCTTGTTTTGCCTCACTTTTGCAAATAGAGTTTTCTATTGAAAACCCTAGCCACCACAACACAAAACCTCTCTTGTTCTTCACCATCATCATCGAAAATCATCATCTTTGTGCCATCCATTGAGTTTTGCTATAATCAAGACATTCAATGTTTCGTACTAAGCAAGATTCGTGTATTTTCGAACCTACGGTAAGTAAAAGTCGTTTCTTGATGATTTTAATCCTTGTTCTACTTGAATTTCAAAGATGTTCATCATCTAAATACAAAATTTTCATCTAATAATCTCTCATTCTTGGTTTTTGGTGCTAGATCATGTACATTTGACAAAATATGAGGAAGTTATGACACGGAGAATACAGACTAATCTGCTGCCCAGATTCGTCAGTTTTGACCTTCTGTTATGTTTGCTACGTTTGGAGGACCAAACGATGTCGAAACAACACGAGACCACTTGGGTTAGTTAGAGGACTCATGGGGCTTAAATTTAGACCCAGAGTTTGCCCTAATTGGGCGTATTTCGACCAAGTTATCACACGAACAAGATGACCTATTTTTCTGACAGCAAGCTGCCCAGATTGTTAGTTTCGTTCCTTTGCGTCTCAAGTCCCAAATCATCAAGAAATCAAGGACACAAAGACGCAGCAAGTCCTCAAGGGTTTGGATTGTTTGCTCGGTTTGCCCGTCCGTTTGAGGATGGTAAGCCGTGCTTAAATCCAGTTGGGTACCCAAGAGTTCTTGTATAGAAGTCCAGAAATACGAAGTGAAACGAGCATCACGATCGGAGATAATGTGCAACGGCATGCCATGACGACTCACAATTTCATCGATGTAGATACGAGCCAATCTTGAAACCTTGTAAGTGTCTCGTATTGGTATGAAATGTGCCGTTTTGGTCAAACGGTCAACGATCACCCATATACTATCATGGCCACGAGAGGTACGTGGTAACTTGGTTACGAAATCCATGGATATATGTTCCCATTTCCATATAGGGATTTCAGTTGTTCAAGTAAACCACTAGGCCGTTGATGTTCAGCTTTGACCCTTGCACACGTGAGGCATTTTGAAACATAAGACGTAATATCCTTCTTCATTCCTGGGCACCAATATTGGCCACGAAGATCCATGTACATCTTATCGGACCCAGGGTGAACAGAATATCGTGTTTGATGAACTTCGTTCATGATGAAGTGATGGAGATTGTCGCGATTAGGAATCCAAAGCCAGTTCAAGAAATACCACATGCCATTCGGTTTTGTCTCCAATTGTGGCCGAATGTTAAATGTTAATTCTTCATCCTTCCCTTCCTCGGTTAACGCCGCTTGTTGAGCCTCGCGGATGCAAAACTAGAGATCACTATCAGTCCTTATATTTTGAAGCATTATAGTAGCCTCGTTAACATCCACGTGAATCTCAATATCAAATTATCCTAACGTGTCAAACCATTGCCTTCGATCTCGAATTTCTTGAAGTGAGACAGTCTTGTTGTGGATCTTCCGACTCAGCGCGTCGGCTACAACATTCGCCTTTCCAGGATGATAGCGAATGTCGCAGTCGTAGTCGCTAATCAATTCAACCCAACGTCTTTGTCTCATGTTGAGATCCTTTTGATTGAACACGTGTTGAAGACTCTTGTGGTCGGTGTAGACTATACATTGTGTCCCATAAAGATAATGCCGCCAAATCTTCAAAGCAAATACCACGACACCAAGTTCGAGATCATGAGTTGTGTAGTTCACCTCATGAACCTTCAATTGCCTTGACGCATAAGCTATAACCTTGCCTCATTGCATGAGAACACAACCAAGGCCTTGACTAGACGCGTCGTAGTACACAGTGAAGTCATCGTTTCCATCGGGAAGAGTTAAGATAGGAGCATTACACAGTTTGTGTTTCAAAGTCTCGAAAGCCTCTTCTTGTTCGGGTCCCCACTCAAAAAGTCTATTATTTTGAGTTAGCGTCATAAGTGGTTTAGCAATCTTCGAAAAGTTTGCAATGAACCTACGGTAGTAACCCGCTAAACCCAGAAAAGAATGAACCTCAGCTGGGGTCGTGGGAACACACCAATTCTTCAAGGCTTCTATTTTTGCAGGGTTGACGTGAATTCCTTGGCTATTCACCACATGTCCTAGGAATTGAACTTCTTCGAGCCAAAATTCGCACTTTGAGAACTTGGCATATAGTTGTTCCTTCTTCAAAAGATCGAGGACTTGACGTAAATGCGATTCGTGATCTGTCTTTGTCTTGGAGTAGATGAGAATATCATCAATAAACACGATCACGAATTTATCCAAGTACGGTTTACATACTCGATTCATGAGATCCATAAAGATAGCATGTGGTCAAGCCAAAAGGCATAACCATGAACTCATAATGTCCATATCGAGTACGGAACGCGGTCTTCGGAATGTCGTTGTCGTGAACACGTAGTTGATGATACCCAAAACGTAGATCGATCTTTGAAAATTGTGTAGCTCCTTGAAGTTGATCGAAGAGATCATCGATTCTAGGAAGAGGGTATCGGTTCTTGATAGTGAGTTTATTGAGTTCCTGGTAGTCGATGCACATACGGAAAGAACCATCTTTCTTCTTCACAAATAGCACGGGTGCACCCCATGGTGAAGAGCTAGGGCGAATAAAGCCCTTATCGGTCGACTCTTGCAAGTTGACTAGCCAGTTCTTGCATTTCAGATGGTGCAAGATGATAAGGTGACTTAGCCACGGGGTTCGCACTAGGAATCAAATCGATTTTGAACTCAACTTCCCAAATGGGAGGTAACCCACTAAGATCCTCGGGAAACACCTCGGGAAAATCTCGTACGACAGGAATATCCTTCAATTCCTTCCCCTTGGCTTTCGTGTTAACTACGTAAGCCATGAAAGCTATGTGGTTTTTACTCAAGCACTTTCGGGCCTTGATACAAGACATGAGTTTGGGTCTTTGGGATGATCTCTCCCAAAGACTTTTAAGGTATCTCCTGATGGTAAAGAGATTCGGATGCACTTCTTGAAGCATATAATTTCCGCGTGTTGTTTGGCTAACCAATCCATACCGATAATGATGTCGAAGCTCCCCAGTTGCATAGGAATAAGGTCGATAAGAAACTCGTTCTCGTTAAGACTTAAGACACAATCGCGTATCACGACGTCTACTTCAATAGATTTGCCATCAGCTACTTCGACCGTAAAGGATCTTTCTAAGTTAGAACATGGCTTAGAAAGAATAGGCTCAAACTCTAAAGACACGAAACTCTTATCCGCACCCGAATCAAAAAGTATAGAGGCATATCTACTATTTACAAGGTACATACCATGCACCATGTCATTGTTGGCTTGAGCTTGGTTGGCATTGATGTTGATAGCCCTTCCTCGAGCCGGTGGCACATTTCCCGCAATGCGAGGACATTGTGGGCAGAAATGCCCAGTTTCGCCATAGTTGTAGCAGGCTCGATTAGCAACCATTGCAGCATTATTCGGGCACGATGGCAAGTAGCCACCAAATGACCATACTTTTCACACAACGAGCACATTCGGTAAGGAGTGTTCCCCGCATGATGGTACTTGCAGGTGTTGCACATCGGGTATGGTCCAGTATAAGCCCTTGCCACGGGGGCTTGATTTGTAGCGACAACTTGTCTTTGAGGGGCAGTTGGTGCTGATACTGCATAGTTACGAGCCGGTGTGAACTTGCGCTTCTTGCCTTTGAATGACGACTCAGCTTTCACCTTCTTTGTTGCTTCAGGAGTCACCTTCACAGTTGACTTGGCACCCTTCACCGTCAAGGTACCAGCCTTAATATGGTTTTCAGTAAGCTGGGCGGTGATATTGATCACCTCCTCCAAAGTTGTGGGCCTACTTCCCACCACAGCATCTTGGATTTGAGGCGGTACCCCCTTGATAAATTTCTCGATTCTTCAGGGTACGGTATCCACCATGTGTGGTAGAAGCATGCTCAGTTCGTGATGACGGGTAGAGTATGCCAAATGGTTTCCACTGTCCTGTTTAAGGTTCCAGAACTCCTCCTCCAGTTTCTGCAATTCACTTCTCGGGCAGAATTTTTGGACCATTAAGTCCTTAAACTCCTCCCAAGACAACGCTAAGGCAACTTCAGCACCTCTGTTCCTTTTCTCACTATTCCACCATGTAAGCGCCCGTTGTTGCAGGACACTTGCAGCATAGCGGACCTTGAGCTCCTCGGGACACTCGCTATTGATGAACGTGTTTTCCATACTCTCAAACCACTCGAGAAGTCCAGTGGCTCCTTCCTTTCCACTAAAGCTAGTGGGTTTGCATGAGTTGAAGTGCTTGAACGTGCAAGTGCAGTTGTTCCCACCTTGGTTGTTTCTATTCTCCCCATGACCATTGTTGCCATCACCACCATTGTTTCCATTGGCGTTGTTGCTGTTATTGGCCATTAAGGTGCTACTGAGTTCAGCAACCATCATCGAGAGTACATCAGCCATTTGACGGGCGATCATCGCGGCATGTTTACGATCGGAAGTAGCACGCTTTCCTTGGTGACGAGACATTCTATAAGATAGATATAAAGAAAAATATTAGTATTCAGAGATAAACCAGTTCAGAAAATCAAGAATTTTTGATATTTTAAATATAACCAGGATGGTTCCATTTGGTATCACATAGCCAATAGGAACATGAACACGTCGAGGTGAATTAGTTCTAGACCTTGGGAATCGTTGACCATAATTTATCACTCATCCCAGAATCCCAGGTAAGCATAACAGGTCTTGCAATGAGATTTATACGAAATGCTTGCCTTATCCCGAGGGCCTTTTGCCAGGAAATCCAGAATACAGGTGTTTATGTGTCACACACCTTCTTATAGGCCACCAGTATTAAAACCTCGATGAGATTTTTAAGATTTAGACATATCGTCTAAGGAATTTTCTCCACTCGATAAGATGCACAGAATTCCACACGTAGTCGAGAATAAGATTTAGAAAAGATTAGACGCGATAGGATTTAAAGGCATAAGAAAAAGATTAGGGAGTTGGGGTAGAAAAAATTCAAGGCATAATCCTAAGGCACTATTTTCTAAATATAAACAAATAGCACAAAAGGAATTGATCATGCAATATATGATAGGCATAAAAGCATACTTACAAGGTTATAGCAAATGTCATGTAAAGGGTCCTTAGTTTAACCATAGTCTAGGCCACCATTTCTAATAACCTAAATCCCTATAGTTATGGGATCTGATACCAATCTGTCACACCCCAACCTTAACGGCAAAAACGTCGAGGTGTGAGGGTTAAGATTGTTCATGCCACACAACGCTAAATTAAAAATGACAATATTATTCAATATCAAGATTCATAACGTACATAACAGAAATAACATAAGTTCAACAATCAATACATAAGTTTCCAAGCGTCATGTGACAATAAATCTCTTTTTATTATAATCTAGGTCCAATCCTAGATGTGAACAAGTCTTCAAAAACAAGCTAAGCAGTATCATTTCCTGAAACATGTTAAAAACAATGCCAACAATATGTTGGTGAGTTTTCGTAGTTTTAGCATACATAAATATATATAAAAGATGGCAATTCACGTCATAGGTTATTGAATAAAGTAAGTAAAGATGGATGAACAAATGTAACAATCAAACCTTAACAAATATGACCATTACAAGATTAAACGATTAGCTAAGTGTATTTGGTTCCCATAGTGCTCAAGAATACGTCACTAGGAGCCGGCAATCACCTCGGCTTTAGCACCAAATAGGCTTGTCAGGCCCATAGATCTATGACGTCGCCAGGCTAGCAATAGTTAATGATTGTATCTTACAAGGGTCATCATATGATAGATACAAGATTTTAAATAATCATGACAAAATAAGATGAATTGCACAAGTGTTACAAGATTAAAAACGCAGTTACAAGTGTGTTTATGATACGTTTAACATGTTTCACCCCAAAAGTGTGAAATAATATAAAAAAGGGTAAGAAAACTCACATGGATAATAAGGATGGCAAATAAGAAGTCTTGTATATAATGCCGAGGATTCGTTAACGTTCAACCTAAATGAACGACGCGTTAAGTTAATCATGATTGATACACGGGAATTCACGGTTTAAGTTTGTGATTAAATCATTAACCCATGATTTTAATTTTTAAGATATATATACATTTTTATTATTTTAATATTTAAATAATTAAATAAGAATTTTAGAGACTGAAACCATTAATAAAAGTTAGACTTTTATTATTAAGAATTATTATTTACTATTTGTTAAAATAGTAAATTTGTAAATTTAAATGATTAAAATAATTCTTTCAAACTCAATAGATGCACATTTTAAATATGTACATATATATTTATTCTCATTCAAATATATAATTGAGTTTGTAAATATATTTTTTAAAAAAATGAGGAATTTATTAAGTTGAAATTATTGAGAATTAAAGGGAATTCATTAAATGGTATTTGTAACAATTTTTATAATTTTTAAAATAAAAGAATAAGAATTTGTTAATTGAATTTTAAGAAAATTTAAAAAAAATAATTTTATTTATTTTCTGATTAAAAATGATTTTTATATGATTAATAATAATATTTAGATATTTTTTGAAATTTAAAAATTAATGAAAACCTTTAAAAAAATTAAAGGCAGGGACTCGGGTTCGAACCCGGGTCCCTTGCCAAGCCAAGTAGTGTTCCAACCGCTAGGCCAAGGCCCTGGTCTGTGCAAGGAAACAGAAATCGAGTTTTAAAAAAAAAATAAGTTTCCCAGAAATCCCCAAATTTCATCCGAAGAACCCTAGTTTTGATTTGATTCGATTGAACGCCAATCAGGTTATGATAATGAAATTAACCTTGGGGCTTTTGATCCCCATATCAAATCGAGAATAATAATGTGTTCAATTTACCTGTATGGTGTTGTGTTGACAATTACGGCTCAAACACCACCCACAACTGTTTTCTTGATTCGAATTGGTTGCGTGTGTGTGTTGTTCGAGAAATTAAGCTTACAGAGAGTTAAAAGAAATTAACACGAACAATTGCCCTCTAATTTATAACCTTAATTTGACCGATTAGGTGTCCAACGGTTTTAAGTTCGAACTTGGGTGTTACAAGTCGGTTTTGATTAGGTAAATTGATGTTTCAAATGGAATTAATCATGTCATTGATTTTTAGTTGATTATACGAACGTATACACACGATTAGATGTATCAATAATGTGATTTAAGTGCAGAAACGGATTTGGTTTTTATGCGTGTTCGGTTTCGGTTGGGAGGGATGAAACCGATGTTTAAATTTCAAATTAACTATGTGGTGGGGGTTCGAAACTGATGTTTGATGGTAAAGGATGGTTTAATTGGGTTGAAATCGATGAGTTCGATGGTTTTTGGGGTGGCCGGAGCTCGGCCAGAGAGTTACCCGAAAAATCAGGGTGTTTGGGATTTCTTTTAAAAACTTACACTTTGGTCCCTGCGGTTCATGTTTTGTTAGTTTAATTCAAAGTTCAAGATTCAGTTTAAAAACAAAATTCACAGTTTAGTCCCTGCGGTTTTAATTTTATTATTTTATGCCAAAATAATAAATTACAAAATTTTTCTAAAATCTTAAAAATAATAAGACTTATACTATTCTATTTATTTCCATGATCAACACTTAATATGTCTATTATTATTGGTATTATTTTTTTTATTGTTATCTTCTTTATTATTATTATTATTAGCATTATTATACTTGTTATATTTTTTATTTTTTTTTTATTATTATTATTATTATTATTATTATTATTATTATTATTATTTACTTAATTATTTAATAATACCTAAATTATAAGGATGACAAAGGGGTCAAGATACAAGAAGTTATAAACGAGTCCTCGTATATGCATTAATGACAAAACAACCACTTACAAGAGATAACGTAATAAACAACAACTTAACAATTACACGAGAGGTCACAAAAGATCATCTAAAGCTTCTAGAGGTGGAGCACGGGGTGGTCGTGTTGGTAGGCCACAGGCCGGAAAGAACAAGACGAGAACTGTAGAGACGGCTCCTGCTGAGCCCGAGCTTCATCACCCAGAGGGTGGTGATGAGAGTGCAACCTGAGAGCCTCAGTAAAGTAGGCAACGGTTGAGGAAGTTCACCAAGTCATGCAGATGATCCTACCGTCTATAGTGACTGAAGTCATCCATGCTATGAGAGAGGATGAAAAGAAGGAGAAGGAGGAGGAGAGAAGGAAGGTGACTGGGAGAAGGGAGAACGATGGGAGGAGGTGGAACTAAACATTGGGATGGCAGCCTTCAGTGATGAAGAGGAGGTGGAAGTGCGGGAAACCACGAAGGGATGTAGTTATGGGACTTTCCAACGATGCAAACCCCCTACTTTTGATGGTAACGGTAATGCTGCAGCTGCCCACCGTTGGGTAAGAGAAATGGAGGTGGTGTTAGAGATTAGTGAGTGCAGGGAGGACCAGAAGGTGAATTTTGCCACTCACTCATTTGTTGACTCGGCGCTATGTTGGTGGGACAATATTGTCCAAGCCGAGGGCGGCAGGGCTATCGGGAGAATGAAGTGGGGAGAGTTGAAGAAAATGGTGATTGAGGAATTTTGTCCTTACCGTGAACTCGATAAGATTGAGAGGGAGTTCTTACAGCTAGAGGCGGGAACCATGACACACCAATAGTACACTACCAGTTTAATGAGATAGCGAGGTTGGTGTCGGATTAGGTGACGCCGCTGTCGAGGAAGAATAAGAGGTATGTACAGGGATTGCCAGCTGATATCCGCAGGCATTTGATTGTGGCCCGACCAGGCACTTTTAGGTCAGCAGTGGATCTGGCTGGGAGAGAGAGGTGATGGTGGTTGAGGTGAAAAAGACAGGTGGTGGTGACAAGAACTGGAGTGGGAAACGGTTTGGGCGTGGTGGTTTCACTCCAAACAACAAAAGATGAGGATGGATGACCGACGGGTGGTTGCAGCAGGCTCGAGGGCGAAGAGCTGTGGTAAGTGTGGGAAGGAACATATCAGGGAATGTAGGTTGGGATTAAATGTTTGCTATAAGTGCGGGAAGCCTGGTCATATCGCTAAGGATTGTAGGGTGTTGAGGTGTTATATCTGTGGGGAAGAGGGACACGTGAGTAGGGATTGCAAGAAGCAAAGGGCAGAGAGTTCCAGGATGAAGAAGAGGACGAATGAAGGAGGACAGAGGGCAAGTGCTAGAGCCTTCATAATGACGCGGGAGGAGGCCCGGGTAGACCCTGATGTCGTGTCAGGTATGTTTCTAGTAAACCAAACTTGTGCCTCTGTATTATTTGATTCAGGTGCTAGTAGGAGTTTCATTTTTTCTACTTTCTATGCTAAGTTGCCTGTTAGTAGTAGAAGCATTGATGAACCTTTTGATGTAGAAACTGCCATTGGTAAGTGTACCAGAATTTCTGATATGTTAGAAGACTCCGACATAGAGTTAGAAGGCCATAGGTTCTCTGCTAAACTATTTGTGATGCCCCTAGGCGGATTCGATGTAGTACTAGGGATGGATTGGTTAGCGGCCTATGAGGCAAATATTATGTGTCGTAAAAAGATGATTCGATTAATTGCGCCCGATGGAAGTTCGGTGACGGTCTACGGTGACCGCGTCGCTACGGTCCCGAAGGTGATTTCGATGGCGGTGGCAGAGAAGTGCATGAAGCGGGGATGTAGTGCCTACCTGGCTTACATAAAGGATGTGGACGCTTCAGTACCACAATTGTCTAATGTACCAGTTGTTTGTGACTTTCTAGATGTGTTCCCAGAAGACTTACCAGGTGTGCCACCAGATCGTGAGATTGAGTTTCAGATTGATCTGATACCTGGTGCTCAACCCGCCAAGGCACCGTATCGATTGGTTCCGACGGAGATGAAGGAGTTGATAGTTCAACTGTAGGAGTTGATGGATAAGGTATTTATTCGACCGAGTATCTCTCCTAGGGGTGCTCTGGTCTTGTTTGTTAAGAAGAAAGACGGTAGTATGAGAATGTGTATCGATTACCTAGAGTTGAACAAGTTGACGGTGAAGAACCGATATCCCCTGCCTAGGATAGATGATTTGTTCGACCAGCTCCAAGGTACCAGTTGGTTCTCAAGAATAGATCTCCGATCTGGCTACCATCAATTGAAGGTAAAGTAGCAAGACATTCCTAAAACAGCTTTTCGTATGCGTTATGGACACTACGAGTTCCTCGTTATGTCTTTCGGTCTGACTAACACGCCAACTGCCTTTATGGATGTGGTGAACCAAGTGTGTTAGTCAATGTTGGCTAAATAAGTGATTGTGTTTATTGATGATATCCTGATTTATTCGAAGAGCGAAGAACAACATGCCGGCCATATACGCGAAGTGTTGGAGACACTTAAAAGAGAGAAGCTATATGCTAAATTCTCCAAGTGTGCTTTTTGGTTGCGCGAAGTTCAATTTTTGGGTAACGTGGTGAATTCTAAAAGAATTATAGTGGACCCGGCGAAGGTTGAGGCGGTGATGCAATGGAAGTCTCCAAAGATGCCATCCGAGATTTGAAGTTTCTTGGGATTGGCGGGCTACTACAGGAGATTTATTCAAGATTTTTCCACGATAGCCTTGCCTTTGACTAAATTGACTCGCAAGGACGTGAGGTTTGTGTGGGGTCGGGAACAGGAGGATGCTTTTGAGGAGTTAAAGGCAAGATTAACTCAAGCTCCTGTTTTGACATTACCCGAAGGGAGTGAAGATTTAGTAGTCTATTCGGATGCCTCCTATTCTGGACTGGGTTGCGTGTTAATGCAACGTGGGAGAGTAATAGCCTACGCATCCTCACAGTTGAAAACCCACCAGGTCAATTATCCCACGCATGATTTGGAGCTCACGACTGTGGTCTTTGCATTAAAGATTTGGGCGGCACTACCTGTACGGGGCGAAGTGCACAATCTTCACGGGCCACAAAAGCTTGAAGTATTTCTTTGAATAAAAGGATCTCACATGAGGCAGATGAGGTGGTTAGAGTTGATCAAGGATTATGATTGTGATATCCACTACCATCCGGGTAAAGCCAACATAGTGGCTGATGCTCTTAGCCGAAAAGAGAGACCCGAGCCAATCCGGGTGAAAGCTTATCAATTGGTGATGACCTCTAACGTGATGACACGGGTCAAGGAATTTCAGGATGAGGAATTGAAAGAAGATCGCCTTAACTCTGAAAGGATGAGAGGTCTAGTCATGGAGTTAGGAGAAAACACTCACGGAGTTAGAACCTGCTTCGGGCAGATGTGGATCCCTCGTTATGGAGACTTACGGGGGCGGATTATGGATGAAGCACATAAAACTCAATACTCCATTCATCCTGGTGCTACCAAGATGTACCAAGATACGAAGAAAGATTACTGGTGGCCGGGTATGAAGCGCCATATAGTAGAGTATGTGAGTAAGTGCCTTACTTGCTTACAAGTGAAGGCAGAACACCAGAAGCCATATGGGAAAATCCAACCGTTGGACATAACTGAGTGGAAGTGGGAGCACATCACCATGGACTTCATCACGAATTTACCTTGTACGGCAAGGGGTATGATACTATATGGGTGATAGTTGATCGTCTGACAAAGAGTGCTTACTTCCTACCGATCCGCGAGATGTATTCATCCGAGAGATTAGTGGATTTGTTCATCAAAGAGATTGTATCTCGTCATGGTGTGCCGGTGTCTATCATGTCGGACCATGACACTCGGTTCACACCGAAGTTTTGGAAGAGATTCCATGATGCGATGGGGACGAGGCTACACATCAGTACAGCTTACCATCCCAGACAGACGGTCCGTCTGAGAGGACAATTTAGACGCTCGAGGATATGCTCCGAGCATGTGTGATCGACTTTGGAGGAAGTTGGGATGATCACCTACCGTTGGCGGAGTTCTCATACAACAACAGCTATCATGCCAGCATTGGTATACCACCATATGAGATGCTATACGGTAGGAGGTGTAGGACGCCCGTATGTTGGGGTGACATCGGGCAGAAGGAGTTGGGAAGTATTGAGGTGGTCGAGGCTACGATGGAGAAGTTGGGAAAGATCAAAGCCTTTATGAAGGCGGCGAAGGATAGACAAAAGAAGGCGAAGACCGATTGAATTAAACGTGGGTGATAGAGTTATGTTGAAGGTCTCGCCTTGGAAGGGGATCATTCGGTTCAGGAAAAGGGGTAAGCTGAGCCCAAGGTACATAGGGCCTTTTCGAATCCTCGCACGAGTAGGAGAGGTGGCCTATCGGTTGGAACTGCCCGATGAGTTAAGTGGGATTCACCCGACGTTCCATGTATCTCATCTGATTGTGCCACTGGAGGATATCGAAGTGGATGAAAGGCTTAACTATGTGGAGCAACCAGTGGGCATCATAGACAGGAAGGAGAAGAGATTAAGAAATAAAGTGGTTCCACTTGTGCGTGTGCAGTGGAAACACCGAAAGGGTTCTGAGTCTACGTGGGAGACTGAGGAAGAAATGAGGTAGCATTACCCATAGTTGTTCGAAGAGTGACAGGTTTCAGGAAAATTGTGGGTCATGCCCAAATAGGGTTCATGCGCCCAGAAATGTGCCCAAATAATTCTAAGTGCCTGGTCATGCGCCCCAATAGTTCCCATGCACCCAGGAAAATTGCCTGAAAATACTAAGTGTTAGGTCATGCGCCCAAATAGTGTCCAAGCGCCTAAGTTCCTCATGTGCCTAAGTGTTGATGCGCCCAAACAGGATTCATGCGCCTGCATAGTGCTCATGCACCTAGAAAACTTAGAAAATTTTCTGAAATTTCAGGAAATCAGAATTTTAAGGTTTGACCCTGGTTTGACTTGATGCTATTACTTGGCTATTTTATGCATGTTATTGGGCTGATCTTATGTTCCTTATTATGTATTATTATGTGGCTTTACATGGTGTGATTATGCCCAAAAAGTATTATCATGGAACGTAATGAAAGAATGAAAGTTTTGCAAGCAAATTAAATGGAGGTGCACGACCATGTTGTCGTTAGCTCAACTGTGTACGGTTTAGCTAACCCGAAGGATGTACACAGGGTCAATCCTTGAGATTGACATGACCCTTGCTGCTTGCCCTAGGTGACTGGGTCAGCTTAGTGCATAATGTTCGGGGTCTATTTATAGAAAGACCAAGTATACAAACTTTCGGGTTTGCACATTGGTCCGGAAGGAAAGTGAAAGATAATGATGAAAGAAAGAATGGAAAGATAATGATGATAATTATGAATATTATCTGAATGTACGTATGATGTGTGCTCATATACGAAAGTAATGTATTTTATTCAAAAGGATATTTTCGTATACAAATCATTCAAGGTATTTTATACGTTTAAACTAGAACTCACTCAGCAACGCTGACTTTTATGCATTTTCAGTTGGCAGGTAATAATTGCTAAGGATGGCACTCGAGGAGAGCTACTCGTCGGGGCAAGACTGGCATTCGTTCATCTTTAATGATATTGTTGTTTTGTAATGCAATTAAACAGGGTCTTTTGTAATTCAAGAAAACAATGATGTATTGCTTAGCAATAGTAATTATTAATGGAATGAATGCTTTTTGTTAACTTAATTTCGCTGCAATGTCTTATGAAATGTGTAATGTTTAATATAATAATGCTATGATTGTCCAACTGTGAGGTCTCAGGTAATGGGGCCTTACAAGTTGGTATCAGAGCCAAAGTTTAAGAGAAATGGGTAAATATTTTCAAAAACCTAAACTTAAACTGAGAATGGGACTGAATGGAGGGATGCCAGCCCGAGTAGCTACGTGCCATCAGGTATTTCTTTTCTTAATGTTAACCGGCATTATGTGCGCATGTTATTTGACTTAAGTGCTTTTAGTAGATTTGAATACTGATGTAGTCAGGAGAGGAAATACTTGGGGATGAAGAGTAAAGTAAGTGGCTAATCACAACTGGCCACTGTAATTAGGGACTTACTATACTTAACATAAATTGAGCTATTACCTTGAATGACCGTGTTGGTGTTTGAATCTTATAGTGTTAGAGGATGGCTGGAGGAAGATCATCTAAAGCTTCTAGAGGTGGAGCACGGGGTGGTCGTGTTGGTAGGCCACAGGCCACAGAAACTCTTGATCACTATCTCCACCTCCGTCTCCTCCTACATTTGAAACTCCTTCATCTAAGTTGTGTGCCTCTATGCTGGAATTTATAGGCACGTCAGATGTGTCAGCAGAAGTATTTGTCATGGTTGTTTTGACCGGATTTTCAACTGTAGGACTAGTTACCACTGGAGCTGAAGTAGTTTGTACACTTGGTCTTCCCAGCTTAAATCTTGGATCAGAATCTCCTGATGATAAAATACCTGTAGATCCTAAAACATTCTCATAAGATTTGTTAAAACAGTTGGTAACTAAGTCAAGATCAAACAGCCAATCAGGACCAGAACCTTTTATACTAGGTGTGTGCTCATTGAAGGTCATGATGGTAGACTATTCAACTACTCTGGTTCTGAGATTGTATACTCTATAAGCCATGGCTCGTAAAGAGTGTCCAATAAAGTGTCCATCGTCTCATTTCTCAGCAAATTTGGCTATTTGATCTTTGGCATTAAAGATGGTGCAAGGACATCCAAATGATCTGAGGAAACCAATGAAAGGTCTCCTTTAGTGCCACAGTTCATAATGAGTCTTACCATAAGTCTTAACCACTAAAACTTTGTTTTGCACATAGCAGGCAGTGTTGACTGCCTCCGTCCAGAAGGTGATAGGCAGTTTAGAGTTAGACAATATGGTTCTTGCAGCTTCAATAAGTGTCTTGTTTCTCCTCTCAGCAACACCATTTTGCTGAGGACTCCTGGGAGCACAATATTGTCTTGTAGTACCCTTTTCATCACAAAATGTGCCAAGGATTTGGTTTTTAAATTCGGTTCCTTGATCACGTCTTATGATCTTGACCCTGTGATCACATTGATTCTCAATTTTCAGAATGAAGCTTTTCAAGATCTCAGGTATCTCATCCTTAGTTCTAAGGAAGAAGACCCAAGTGTATCTTGTGAAGTCATCTGTGATCACCAAGCAATAAGAGCTCCTTCCGAAACTCATTACACTGGTGGGGCCAAAGAGATCCATATGTAATAAGTGTAGGGTGTAATGATGGAGTTCATTTACTTTGGCTTGTGAGATACCTTGTGTTGCTTCCCTTTCAGGCATGCAACACAATAATCATCACTTGTAAACTCATTCTTTGGCATTTAAGTTACCAAATCATTCTTAATTAGTTTATTCATCTTTTTAAAGTTTACATGGCAAATTCTTTTATTCCAAAGGAAAGACTCATCATTATTAGCCTTAGACAAAAAGCAAGAAACTTCTCCTTAAGGGGATCTTTCCTGCAAGACCATCTTGTACAAGTTCCCTTTCCTGGGGGCTTTAAGCACAATATGCTCTTAAGGAATGACCACCCCAGGCTTGAGAACAATGCACTCATGCTCAGTAAAGAGCATGTTGTGTCTCTGATCCCAAAATGGGGATACATTCAAAAGATTTTACCAAAGCTCCTTGACAAAGCTTACCTTTTCAAAGCTGAGCTTACCATTTATGACCCTGCCCCTTCCAGTAATGTAACCACCAGAATCTCCTCCAAAAGCAACTTACCCTCCACCAGTTCTTTCAAACTTTGAAAGAACTGGTAGAGGGTAAGAGTTTGAAAGAACTGGTGGAGGCAGTCAACACTGCCTGCTATGTGCAAAACAAAGTTTTAGTGGTTAACACTTATGGTAAGACTCCTTATGAACTGTGGCACTAAAGGATACCTTTCATTGGTTTCCTAAGATCATTTGGATGTCCTTGCACCATTTTTAATACCAAAGATCAAATAGATAAATTTGCTAAGAAATGAGATGATGGACACTTTTTTGGATACTCTTTACAAGCCATGGCTTATAGAGTATACAATCTCAGAACCAGAGTAGTTGAGGAGTCAACAAATGTGACCTTCAATGAGCACACACCTAGTGTAAAAGGTTCTTGTCCTGATTGGCTGTTTGATCTTGACTTAGTTACCAACTGTTTTAACAAATCTTGTGAGAATGTTTTAGGATCTACAAGTATTTTATCATCAGGAGATTCTAATCCAAGATTTAAGCTGGGAAGATCAAGTGTACAAACTACTTCAGCTCCAGTGGTAACTAGTCCTACAGTTGGAAATCCGGTCAACACAACCATGACAAATACTTCTGCTGACACATCTGACGTGCCTATAAATTCCAGCATAATGGCACACAACTTAGATGAAGGAGTTTCAAAAACCTGATAAATCCATAGCGGATGACTAACACACAACGGACAACATCCACAACGGATGTTCATCCACAGCGGATGAACATTCCACAGCGGATGTTCATCCACAGCGGATGAACATCCATAACGGATGAACAACCAAGTATGCACAGCGGATGACAAGTCTTCTCCACAACGGATGAGTAAACTTCCACAGCGGATGACTTAATTCCATAGCGGACAGCTTATAGACTTAGGATTAATTTTATTAGGTGGTATCAGAGCCACAGCTCAATCTTCATAAGATTTTGATCCTCTCATTCAACTATCTGATTTCAGCGTTTGAAAAGCTTCAAAAACACACATCAACAAGCTGCTCAGTCTTCAAACTCAACTTCTTCTACTCATAACATACAACAAATGCAAACAAACATGATTTCTAAATCATTTTGTGCATTTCGAAGAAGTGTTGTTGATTTTCAGCTTGAACATCACACAAATACACAAGTTTTCAGTGATTTTTGTGTCAAACAATACACGGGTGTTTATCTTGTGTTAAACAACCTTCAAACAGAAGGTTTTTAACCTAGAATCATCATTAAAACTTGAAAAACCCTAATCGGATTTAAGGGTTTTTGCAACTGTTTCATTGATTTTTCTATGAAACTAAGCAATGTGTGAACAATCTAAACCGGTTAGATTGTTCATAATCATCACAAACTAGTGACAATCTCACTAGAAACACATTTGTGTTTTCATTCAACCATCGAGTGTTGAATATTTTGAAGAACAGTCAACAAAACCAGGAAAACCCTAGGTTTTGATCTGAAAATTTACATACACAATTCACGGGAATTGTGTTTGTAGTTTTTAAAAACCGAGAAAAACAATTGTCTTGTTGGAAAAGTTTTCAAAATCAACTTTTTGATCCAAAAAGTTATTTTACAAAATACAAATCTGTGTTCTTAGGGTTTTCAAAAGGAATATTGTCTTTTTCACTAAAAGACAGATATTTCCATCATACAAAATCTTTCTTGTCATCTGTGACATAGAAAGTGACAATCTTAGGATAACTAATTAACATTAATTAATTCCTTTATTTGGTAATCAATTAAAACAAATTAGCTTGTCAATTAACAACAAATCCTAGAGACAATTAGGATTAATTAAATTTTAGCACCGGACTAAAATTTTAAACAAACAAATTTTAACTTGAAATTATTAAGTTAAAAACAAATCATTCAAACATGGCTGATGAAATGATGAGTTCTAATAGTGGATTAAAACCCCCAAAATTGAAGAACAAATTAGATTTCAAGCGATGGAAAATTATGTTCAGGAATTGGATTACATATCAAGATCCAGATCTATGGACATCAATCACTGAAGGCCCTTACATACCACTAACATTAGGACCTGATTATAACATACAAAAACCAGTCAGACTGAAAAGTGTAGCTGGTGATGACCTTAAGCGGGTCAAAACAGACATGAAGGCATATATAGCATTCTTGCTAAGACTTTTCCTTTTGAAATTTTGACACGGGTCGAAATTTCAAAACAGCACATGAACTTTGGAAGGTTCTTCACACAATGTGTGAAGGTAGTGAGGAAATCAGGGAAATCAAAAAGGGAAAATTTAGGACCCAGTATGAAACCTTCCATCATATCCATGGGGAGTCAATCCCTCAACAGTTACATAGATATTTCCAACTTGTCAATGAAATTATAGTCTATGGACTTAAATATGACATTGTTGAAATCAACAAGAAAATGTTGCATACATTGCCTGAGAGATGGACTCAATCAGTGTCACTCATGAAAGCAACATTGGACTTAGAGGCCCTATCCCTTGAATCACTTGTAGCCAAGGTTGAAGCACTAGAAATGGATGAAAAATCCGGAAATAACAACCAGATCAGACATGTAGAGGCCTATAAGTTCAAAGAAACATAACACACAGACAATGCTTTCCTCACAAGCACTAGAGAAGATGATGAAGAAGAATTCCTGGATTCTCATGACACTTCATTCTTCTCAGCACCAAAATCATCCAACAACAAACATAAGTCAAAGAAGACTGGTGTGCATGCTACTACTGAAGTAACACCACAAAGCAAGCATCACCCACATACTTATGGAATAAGCAAACAGCCATAACCTAACATTCATAGACTTGACAAACATATGGATGCTCACACCATCATTCTTTAAAGTGAAGAACAGAAACCAGTTTTAAGGCATTCTTGGGATCAAGTCTAACTCCATCTCAAATCATCCAACAGGTTTTGGATGAACTTCCACCAGATACGGTAGAGGAGATGGATCTTCAATGGTCAATGGCCATGATAGCATACAGGTCTAAAAGGTTTCTACAAAGAAATAGAGGTTTAACCATGGACAAGAAAACAAGAATTGGTTTTGATAAAACCAAAGTTAGGTGCTACAACTATCAACTTTATGGGCACTTCTCCAGAGAATGTCAACAGCCAAGAGTTGATAGAAGCACATAGCAGGCATAACAAACAAGTAGCTATCATACAAACAGACAAGTGCCAAAACCCATCAGTATTCCAAGTGCACCTACACAACCTCTAATCACACAATACAGTCCAACGCAACATCCAAAATCTTCAGCAATGATCATCAAGCAAGATGGAGAATGTGATTGGAGCCTTTATGAGGCTGATGTACCATCACCTTCAGATCATGCCCTTATGGCAGATGTTGAAGACAAATTGACAGAAATCCTAAAAGAGGTAAATGAAAACCTCTGTAGCCAAGCATGCATTGATGAGGTAAATAGGTATAGAGAGTATGCTGACAAGCTGTCAAAGAAAATAATTAAAACAAACATTCTTAATGAAAGTTTAAAATCAGAACAAAAGCAGTATGATTCCAAAATACTTTCATTACAATCAGACATACACAAACTACTTTTTGAAAAATTGACACTCACAGTTCAAGTAGAGCAGCTCTCTATCTCATTAACTGAGTCAAAATCAATACAAGCTGAAACTGAAGTTAAGCTTCAGAAGTTTCAGGTGAGCAATAAGAAGTTCAAAGAACTTCTTGCTCAATAAAGGACCTTTAAGGATCCAACAGGACTAGGATATCATAAGGTAAACTCACCTTATAATGATAACTATATCCCACTTCCTGATTCAATAACTAACATAAAAGATGAGTCAACAGAACTATAAGACTAGCCAATTGAATCAAAGTCATCATCATCATCATCTCCAACAATGTTGAAAACACCATTGATTAAATTTGTAAAAAGTCAAGAGATTTATAAAATCAAAGCTATAGATTTTTATCAAGGTGAAAACAATGAATATGATAATGAAACAAGTGATGATGACATTGATCTATTGGATGATGACTCGGATCAGCCAATTACTGAAGCTCAAAAGGCTTCAAGTGTGGTTGACACTCCAACCAAACAGACAAAATAGAGTCAAGGTTTTGACATCTGTTCTGATGGAAGAAAGGCTGTATCTTCCACTACCTCTCCTAAACAAGCATACAAATGGAAAGGTAAAGCCCCCTTGCAGCCAAAACAATCAATTGTGACTTTTGAAATTCCATCTAAATCAAATTTGAAATCAAAAGTGGTAAACAAAGAAACAAAGTAGAATTGCCATACTATGAATGGTGTGATCAATTCACACATTCAACTGAAAAGTGCAGATATGGCAAGTACTGTAAGATGAACAATCACAGTACAGAATGATGCCATTTTCACAATTCTTGTCCTATTTATGAAAGGAACAATCATAGGATAGCAAATTGTTTCTTTTACAAGAAGAACAAGAAACAAAACAAACAAGCTCAGGTTGAAAAATCATCTGAGAAACAAACATTTTCTCAAAAACAGAACAAAGTAAGAGTACAAAACCTAACTCCTCACCAGAAACTTGTTTTGAATAATGACAAATCATTTTATGACAATTTTCAAAATACATCAAGGAGACATAAGTCTCAAATCAGACAAAACACAGACAACAGCTCACAAAAGAGAAGAGCTCAAAGCACTTCTCCAAACAGAGCTAAAACCAACCAAAGGAAGTCTAGCGTACCTAGAGTTCCTAAACCAGTAGATAATGCAGTGTTGGAAGAAATATGCTTTGTCGGAAAAGACGGAAAACCCAAGACCATCTTGGCTTGGGTTGCTCCATCTAACTAATTTCTTTCTCTTTTTCAGGGACATCATAGAAGGCCTGACAACATCTGGTATGTTGACAGTGAATGCACCCGTCATATGCCCGGTAACTGTTCCCTCCTTCGGGATTTTAAGAACAAACATTGAGGCAATGTAGCCTTTGGAGGAGATAAAACTGGTGGGAAGATAACTTGAGAAGGAACGGTAACAAATGGACTGATTAGCTTTGAGAATGTCAACTACTGCTCCAATCTACAGTTCAATCTTCTCAGTGTATCCCAAATTTGCAACAAGGGATATGCAACCTTATTTGACTCCAACAACTGCTACATCCTCAAGACGGGATTTCAAATTCCAAAAGATAGTATCCTTTTGAAAACACCCCGTCATAACAACACATACATTGTTGATATGAACAATGTTTCAGCATCAACACCTGAAACTTGTTTATTATCAAAAGCAACAGAAGATGTTTCTCAATTATGGCATAGACTATTGGGTCACTCTAACTTTAACAGAATGAACAAACTTGTAAAACGTGATCTAGTAATAGGTTTACCACAAAAAGAATTCTTCTATACTGAACATTGCACATCATGTCTAAAAGGCAAAGAACATAGAGTGTCCCACAAGTCTAAATTGTTAAACTCCAATCAAAGATCACTCAAATTGCTTCAAAAACACATCTCTCTTTACAGCCTTGTGGGTTTTCACTATACAAAAATTTTCAACCTAAAAAACAATGAACCTTATTTGATATTATATAAAAACAACAAACTTAAGATATCTCTCAAGATAATTATTCAAGTAAAATTAGTTATAAACTTATCCAAGTCAGCACTTGTAATTGTTTGATTTGTTTCCATCAATAAAATGTAAACCGCCTTTTCATTACCTACTCGTACAAAGTGACCATTAAAACATGAAATAAAAGAAGAAATAAACAGCTAATATACTAATCCAATTCAAATTAAAATTGAAGACTTACTTGTTGATGTTAGATTCGTTTACGAACTCTTGGTAGCTTTGAAAGTCTTGTCTGAATTTTGAATATTGCCTCTTATATAATTTATACCATCTCATTTCTTCTGGGCCAAAACTTGAGTTTTGTTCCTTAAAGTTGGGGAACTATGAAACACATCATCATTATCATCAGTGAGGGAAATCGTATGGTCATTACAACTTTTAAACCCTGATTCAATAACTTCATTAGCTGCGCTCATTACTTTAACACATTCAAGATCAATTTCTGAATCAACAGGTCGGTTATCTGCTTTTAACATGAGTGTTTATGATAAGCCATCAGAAATGGGATTGGAGTAACAGGTCCCACTAAATGATTACTAGGCTGATGTTTTTCAGACCACTAGCTACTACGGGATGAAGGACTACGAAAGAAGAAAGGAGGCAAGTGAGGTTGCTTATATGAAACTTCCAAGAACTCAAATGGTATGCTCTTTAACTTTGCAGGGACATTTAGTAGATCTGAATATGTCGAGAATACAAGTCGTAAAACCTTCCTCAGTAGATTGGCCCACACATTTCTTAAAGCACCTTCATGTACACTGGTTGGGAATTTAATGTCTTTAAACACATTACTAATATTAATAGATCCATTAGAGCCACCTGATCGGTGCTTGTTTAAACTTTGGCATATAACTTTTTGAAAATCCTGGCTGAAAGACGTCTTTCTCGGAATTTCATTGTCATGATTTTCATATAATTTTATACTCAGGATTCGGTTGAGATCTAAATTTAAGTAGCCATCAAGCCAATCAAGTTTCAAGTACTGAAAAACCTTTCTATACTTAAAACCCTCTTCACCTGCTTCATAGTAAAAGAGTCTTCAAGATCAAAAGATTGATCAATGTGGTCTTCTTTTGAAGTTCGTGAATAATCCCACAAAGCACAATATCTATGTAATTCAAGACTGTCAGAAGATGTTAATGTGATGACTGTAAACCCACCAAACTTATCAGGTTTAAACAATTGAGAAGAGATTTCTTTATCAAGAATGCCAAAACCCAAAACAAAACCTTTCTTTTGTTGCCAATTAATCCAAATAGGAAGCTGGTCTTTAGAAAAATCTTCTTTAACAAGACAACTACCACAACAGCATTCACGGGTAACCAATGAAATATCAAAAGGGAGTCCCCATGCATAAAAAGATGAAGAAGCAGGCCGTGGGCCATAGCAAAAAAAACTAAATTTACAATTCCAGAACGAGCCCAATAATACACCATAAGCTGCTGTTGAAGCCCAACCATAAGTAAAAACCTTAGATAGTGACCTTAATTCAGATAAACTAAAAACAGAAATGTAACTCGGGTTCATGACATTATGGGCCCAACGTAGAACTGGAATCATTGGTTTTCTAACATCACAAAGGAAAACCATGCGATTTGAAGCTAAAGTGAAGTAGAATCGATACGGGCCAGCAATGGAGTATGCAAGAAATCTATCATATGTTAGATGTTCAGCATCAAGTTTTAACAAAGGGGTAATACTGTAAGTTTCAGATCTCAAATCAGCAAGAAAAACAGCAGTTGAGTGAACAACAATCAGAATTCTTGGATGCCAACTAAAATTACAACTCAACCAATCAATTTTCTCTGAATCAGCATAGTTTTCCCATAAAACTTTGACTTTCTTCCCAATCAACCTTTGAGATGGCGTTGTTGGTCCAGATAAAGAATCCATATCAAACAAAAATAGATCACCATTTTTTAGCAAGTCCAAACTTTCTTTAGGTAAATGCGGGCTCCAACACGCATGGACTACCGTAGAACTTTTGAACAATTTATTATCGACTAGTTCTAATGCAGGTGTAATTTTTCAAGAATGTTCCATCCTTATTTTGATGTTGTAGTAGTGAAAAGAACTGGTAGTAGAAACCAACAAGTACCCAATGACAGAGTCAGTAGAATAACCTGAACAAGCAAGTGGACCAAATTTCAAAATTCAAAGGCTATATCAATAAGTTAGTGCAATTCTACCAAATAACATTATGCAACTGAAGTAGGTTTACTATAGTTCTAAAAGACTAGACCAATGTACATAATTTTCTAACAAATCTTCTAACACAGGAACTATAGTTTATTTCCATTTATATATTACTCAATAATTGAATCTAATTGCAGGACCGTTAAAGGGTACTTAAGCTTGAACTTAGTTAACACACTTAGGAGGATCTTAAGATCACTTAACAATTCAAATAGGGAACTGTGAACTTTTACTGAAGATACAATGCAAACACAAGTAAAACAAGAACAAGAACACAAGATAAAGTTTTCAAGGAAGTTGTATTTTGCTTCTATAGTTCTATTACAAGTGTGGTACAAGTATATTATGAATACAAGAACCTGAGACTCTTTATACTACATCCTACAACCGTCAATATACAAAAGACAGTTGGAAGTGACTAATCTTGACAACAAGATCAGCCTAAAGTCAAAAGGCAGATTGCCTTTTAACTAGTGACTATGACATGTCATAGCTCACTAACTTTCCTTTTACAAAAAGCCAAAAAGGAACAAAAACAGAAACTTGCAGACAAAGACCTTATCTACTTTATCATAAAGCATGGAAGTTTCACCAACTGATGATAGTTGGTGAACCACCAGAGCTTGCAATGAACAGAGAGTTTCTTTATGATAAAGTTGATGGAAAAGGTATATTTTCTCTCTCTTCAGAAGAAAATCAGTCTTGTCTTTAAACAGTTTCGGAAGACTTTGTCTTGAGAGCTTCGTAAGACTTCATCTTTTACCTTCGGAAGAGTTGAGTCTTTGGCTTCTTCTTTCTCCTCTTTCTCCTCCCTGATGATTTTAACTGAGAGGATTGGTCTTCAGTACCAGGTTCTTCAGTGGATTCTCTCTCAGTTGGGATCTCCTCTCTCCCAGTTTCAGAAGAAGAGGGAGGAAAACCCTGCTGTGGGTTAGAAGATGAAGTTGGCTGTTGTGCAGCTTCAGGTGCAGGTGGTGTTGTCTCTGTAGGTTCAACCTTTACCTTAACTTAGGTTGAGCTTGGCTTGAAGATGAATGAAGGTCCACAAGCTCTCCCCTTTTTATCTTCTACTTGATCACCCTTATGTGCTCATCCATTGTGGATAGATAATAGGACCAAGCCTCCTTCTGGAGAACCCATACAGCTTCAAGAAGCTCATCATCCTCTGCCTATCTGCAGACTTTTTCTGACTTTTCTAGATGATGGCTCTTGATTTTGTAGCCTCTTCCCTTTGCCTCTTCCTAGCAGCTTGCCTTTCTCTTTTGGCTTGCTCTTCAGCTGCTTGTTGTATTCAAACAATATGTAATCATAAGGAAAAGGAAGAAGTGCAGGTGCCTGATAGAGACCTGTGGCACTCAGGTAGTTGATCATCTTTAGTCTTTCTTCTTCATCAACTACCTAAGGTTGTTCAGCAGCCACAGTCTCTGACTCAGGACTTTCTTGAACTAGTGAGAGGACAGGAGCATCTTTGTAGAGTCTTTTAAGCCTCCTTTCTTCTTTGTGCTTGAGGGTCAAAGCTGTATCCTCTGCTTCCTTCCTCTTCTTTGACAATTCCATATCAGCCAGTTCATTCAATTCCTCTAAGTGGAGAGAGATGAGTTCATCTATGTTGTAGTTCCTGTTCCCAGATAGTTGAGCCTGGCTGCCCTTAATTCATCTTCTTGAGTGTTTGGTATAGGGGCAGCCAGGATTGCAGCTTGCATGAATCCTGGGGAACCACTTGAACTCTCTCCCCTCAGCTTCGTCTTCCTCTCTCTCTTCTCTTCTGCAATCTCTTCAGGAGTATCTTCCTTTTTCCTTTGTTAATTGCAGATCTTGATGACTCAGCCTGAGGAGAGCTTTGGCCTTCATTGCTTGATTCAGCAGTCAAGCTCTGGCCAGAGAGAGGTTGTGAATCACCATCACCAGCTGGTGCCTCACTGAGGGTATGGGGTGCTGGAGGAGATCTTGTCTCAAGGTTCATAGTCTCAGCCTCTGGGCCTTCAGTCAAGGCTTTCCCTTCGAAGCTAATCTTGGGGTCTACCTCAACATCCAGTTAACCAAAGGCTTCAACTGCTAGCCTCTGTCTATATGATGTTGTTCTCCTTTTGAATTCTGCCAGCACCCAGTCTTGAATTTGATTGGCTAGTCTGATAGCTTGTCTGTTATTGCTTGGGTTGACAAGTGCCAGATCTACCAGATTTTATACCCTCATAGAAACTCAGGTTTTAAATGTTTAAGATTTCTAGTTGACCCTGAGCTCTAGAGAGTACAAGAGCTTTCATATCACTGTCATACCCCCAACCCATGATTGGGTTCTCAGAAGGGGTAGACATTGCTCTCAAAAGGGGCAGACATTGCTTTTGGCATTTGGTATCAAAGCATTCCAGGCTCTTGATTGTAAGATCTCACCATCTTCAAATCCTCTTAGTTACACACATCACTTAACTCTTCAAATGGCAGCTATCTCCAAAGCTGATATGGAAACTGGAACTATGACAAAGTCCCCACTGATCACTCCTGAGGATTTTTGACACTTGGTGTTAAAGAATGGAAGGCTTTATCAAGTCTCAAGATTCCAGGATGTGGGAGTATGTTGTCCATGGACCTCATGTACCATGCACCTCTTCAGCTGCTGCTGGTGGTGGCATGATACGAAAGGAGAAGGCTGACTTTTCTGATGAAGACTGGAAAAGAATTGATATTGATCAGAAAGCCATGACAGCCCTCCAAACTGCTCTTCCAAACTCCATCTACAGAGGTTTGAAGAAGTGCAAGACCGCTAAACAGCTATGGGATGCACTGAAACTGATGTATGAGGGTTCAAATGAAGCCAAGGAGAACAAGAAGGATCTCCTGAAGCAGTAGTTTGAAAATTTCACCTTCAAAACAGGTGAAACCATGACTCAACAATACTTCAGGTATGTTGAGATTGTGGATACTCTTGCTGATGTTGGGGTAACCATTGAGAACAGGGATATTGTAAGGAAGTTCATGTCCTCTTCAAAGACAATGGACACACTACTATGTGGTCATTAAGAGGACTGAAAACCTCAAGACCCTTACTCTCACTGAGTTGTATAGAATACTCAGTGGATACCAGATGGAGATGAACATGCAAAATTCATCTGGTAACTCCAACACTCACCAGAGTTCAGCCCTTCATGTGGTTGAAAGGGATAGCAGAGAACCCCAACATCATCTCATCTGCTACCCTGAAACCTCATAAAAGGTCATTCATCACCTTTCCAGAGACACCCGATAGAGCTACATCCAAGGAAGTCCCTTCCAGAGACAAGTTCTTCTCAGGCTTTTGTCTCTACTGATGAAAGTTCAGGCAACTTTCTCTTCACTCTTGAAGACCTGGACTGTATCCATCCAGATGATCTAGAATATATGGAGATAGTCCAGTAGATGGCTCTTCTTACTCACAGATCCTAGAAGTTCTACAAGAGGACTGGGAGAAGGTTTCCTAGCAATGCTGTCAGTGGAAAGTTTGGGCTGGACAAAAGCAAAGTCAAGTGTTAAAACTGTAACCAGATGGGACACTTTGCTAGAGAATGCAAGGCACCTAAGTCAAATGGTGGCCAAGCTTCATCCAGGCCAAACTACACTAAAGGAGGGCACCAGAATGAGAAGCCAAGACAGCAAGCTGCAATTGCTATTGAAGAAGGAGGCTTTGACTGGAGCTTTCAAGGTGAAGATGCATCTCCAAATCAAGCACTCATGGCTGACCATGATGAAGCCAAGGTACTTGAACATCTTTGCACTCCTGAATGTATTGCTAAAGTGAATAGATACACGTCCTACAACTTGGAAATGAGATCTGATATTGAGTCTTTAAATATTTTAAAAGCTGATTTTAAAAGAGCCGAAAATGAGTATAAACTTAAGATAGAAGATCTAGAGAAAACAGTTTCAACTCTTAAACATGAGCGAACAAATTACAGGACTCAAATTAAGGATCTCATTACCAAGTTGACTGAATGCCAGGCTGAGCTTGTGATCAGCAAAGCCAGGGAAGAAAATTGTGTTCTTGAAGAAGAGACCTTCAAGAACATGATATCCTCGTCTCTGCATGCAAAGGTGTGTTATCAGAATAAGCAGGGACTGGGATCTAGTGAGATAGCTCCTCCACACACTCTTCTATCAGTTAGATCTCCAAGGTGTGGAACTGGTCAAGATGAGCTACCATCCATAGACCCCAGTTATGAAGAGGATGAAGAGGAGAAGGTGAGGGATAACTCTGAGGAGAGTGAAGAGAGTCAATCCAAAAAGGGTCACCATGCTCCTAAGGAGAAAAAAGAAGCTGGTTTGAACAAAACCAAAAGAAAGAACTTGATCAGAAGAGCAAAGAGAAGATCCAAAAAAGCTCAAGAGATCAAGACCACCTTTGACCCCAAACAGAAACAAGTATTCATCTCTGCAGGGTTCAAGGTGATGAAAGCTGAAGACCTGTCAAGAACTCTAGTACCAAGAGTTCTACTTCAGCTTCAACTCACTCCAGCAACAACAAGAAGATTGATCAGTTGTGTGTCACTGCTACACAGCCTGAACCATCCATTTCAAAGAGCAAGCTTCACCCTAAAAGCCTGCTGCATCATCTGAAAAGGTGGTGAAGGAAAAGGAAAGTGTTCAAGCTCAGTCTTCTTTGGGAAAGAAGGCTCTCAGAGGAAAAGATTGGATTGTGTTATGTGTGGTAGTACTTCACATCTGGCTAAGGATTGTCAATACAATCCTAAGAGTACTATCCACATGATCAAGAAGAAAACTTCTGAGAAGAAGAAGAAACAAACAGCTTCGGAAGGAAAATCTGTTTGCTTCGGAAGCTCCAAAATGAAGGAAAAGGCAAATGAAAAATTGCCTTCGGAAGAAAGGTTGGTCTCGGAAGAAAGGAATGCTTCCGAAGCACTGAAGCTTGCTGCAGTGAAAGCAAGATCTTCCGAAGGTTCAGTCACCAAATCTTCTGAAGTTATCAAAACTACAAAGCTTTGAAGGTCAAGTCCAATCTTCCAAAGGTGGTGTGGAAGATGAAGGAAGACATGTGGCTGAAAGTCATCATCAGAAACAGCAAATGATCCTCAAAGCCTGAACATAGGATCCATTACTATTTCATTGCCTTTAACTATTTTAACAAGCCCAAGACCAATGAGGCTTGGGTTTCCAAATGTAACTAAATCATCTTTTTGTGCAGGGACAGCTAAAGACCAACAAAAATGTTTGGATTATTGATAGTGGCTGCTCCAGGCACATGACTGGTAATGAGTCCTTGCTTCAAAACTTTGAAAGATTTGATGGAGAACCAGTTGCTTTTGGAGGGATGTAGGATGTTACATTACTAGTAGGGCAAGGTTACAAATGGTAAGCTCAGCATTGAGAAGGTAAACTTTGTTAAAGAGCTTGGATACAATCTTCTGAGTGTGTCCTAATTTTGTGACCAAAAACATCACATGCTCTTTACTGAGCATGAGTGCATTGTTCTCAAGCCTGGGGGACATTCCTAAGAGCATATTTTGCTCAGAGCCCCATGAAAGGGAACATGTACAAGATGGACTTGCAGGAAACATCTTTTCTGGAGAAGTTTCTTGCTTTCTATCTAAAGCAAATAGTGATGAGTCTTTCCTTTGGCATAAAAGAATGTGCCATGTAAACTTTAAGAACATGAATAAAGCTGATTAAGAATGATTTGGTAACTGGAATGCCAAAGAAAGAGTTTACAAGTTATGACCACTGTGTTGCATGCCTGAAGGGGAAGCAACACAAAGTGTTTCACAAGCCAAAGGAAATGAACTCTATCACTACTCTCCTACACATGTTACATATGGATTTGTTTGGCCCCACCAGTGTAATGGGTCTAGGAAGGACCTCATACTGTTTGGTGATCACAGATGATTTCACAAGATTCACTTGGGTGTTTTTCCTTAGAACTAAGGATGAAAACCCTGAAATTTTAAAGAATTTCATTCTGAGAATTGAGAATCAATCTGATCACAAGGTCAAAATCATAAGATGTGATCAAGGAACTGAATTCAAAAACCAAATCCTTGATACATTTTATGATGAAAAGGGTATTTCAAGACAATATAGTGCTCCAGGACTCCTCAGCAAAATGGTGTTGCTGAGAGGAGAAACAGGACACTTATTGAAGCTGCAAGAACCATGTTGTCTGACTCTAAACTGCCATCACCTTCTGGGCAGAGGCTGTCAACACAGCCTGCTATGTGCAAAATAGAGTTTTGGTGGTTAAGACACATGGTAAGACTCCTTATAAACTGTGGCACAAAAGGAGACCATTCATTGGTTTTCTCAGAACATTTGGATATCCTTGCACCATCTTGAATACCAAAGATCAAATAGCTAAGTTTGTTGAGAAATAAGATGATGGACACTTGTTGGATACTCTTCTCAAGCCAAGGCTTATAGAGTATACAATCTCAGAACTAGAATCATTGAGGAGTCAGCCAATATGACTTTCAATGAACACACACCCTGTGTAAAAGGTTCTGGTCCAGATTGGCTAGTTGATCTTGATTTAGTTACCAAGTGTTTTAAAAAATCTTGTGAGAATGTTTCAGGATCCAAATAACAGGTCAACAGAAGATCTTGACCCAAGATTTGAGCTGAGAAGACCAAACAAGAAGACTACTTCAGCTCCAGTGGTGACTAACCCTGTCATTGAGGCTCCTATCAGCACTAGCATGACAAATAATACTGATTCAAATGTATTACCTTCAAATTCCAGCTAAGAGGTTCAAAATTTAGGAGAGGAACCTCCAATGCAGGAGGAACTGGAGGTGGTGACAGTGATCAAGAATATCTTGATATTGATAACCACTCCATTGAAGACAACATGAATGATGTCACACACTCATTGGATCAAGTTTCTCTTGATAAGTGTGCTGATGTGGTGGGGGACTCTTCTTTGCCAGATCAAAATTTCTCAAATTTAGATCTGTCCAACCAACTTGCTATGATTCCTCAACTTAGGATCCACAACTCTCATCCCACCATAAACATCATTGGAAATGTTGACTTAGGGGTGAGGATAAGAGGACAAACTCATGACAGCCATGTTTGTCTGCATTCTTGTTCTTATCCCAAATGAGCCTAAGAAAGTTGATGAGGCTTGAAAGGATGGAAGCTAGATTGAAGCATGCAAGAAGAGCTGTCTCAAATCAAAGACAGAAGGTTTGGAACTTGTGCCCTCTTCCTCGAGGGAAGAATGTCATAGGTACCAAATGGGTATTCAGGAACAAGAAAGATGATAGAGGGATCATCATCAAGAACAAGGCTAGACTAGTTGTCCAAGGATACACACAAGAAGAAGGGATTGATTATACTGATGTCTTTGCTCCTGTAGCAAGACTTGAAGCTGTAAGGATATTCCTGGCTTATGATGCATCTAAGGATTTCAAGTTCTACCAACTTAATGTGAAGTGTGCTTTATTTATGGGGTGATTGATGAAGAAGTTTATATAAACAACCACCTGGCTTTGCAGACCCATATCATCCTGATTATGTCTGCAAGCTTGCTAAAGCCCTTTATGGACTGCATCAAGCTCCAAGAAAGTGGTATGAGACACTATCAACATACCTCTGTAAACATGGATACAAAAGAGGTACTATTGATGGGACTCTCTTCATCAAAGAGACAGGGAATGACACTTTGCTAGTTCAGATATATGTAGATGACATTATCTTTGGTTCAACTAATCCAATGCTCTGCAAAGACTTTGAGATGCTGATGAAGAATAGTTTTGAAATGAGTGCCATAGGGGAACTCAATTTCTTTCTAGGAATTCAAGTGAAGCAAGTTGAAGATGGCATCTTCATCAGTCAGTCAAAGTATGTACAGGACATACTTACAAGATTCAAGATGACTGACTGTAAGGTTGCAAAGACACCCATAGCCAGAAACCATTCCCTTGGTCAGATCTTGAGGGGGAGTGTGTTGATGAACATCTATACAGGGCTATGATTGGGTCTCTTATGTATCTAACTGCTAGCAGGCCTGATATCATGTTTGCCACATGCATATGTGCAAGATATCAAGCCAACCCCAAGATGTCACACCTAATCACTATCAAAAGGATTCTTAGATATCTCAAAGGTGCTCCAAATCTAGGCCTTTGGTATCCAAAGAATTCAGACTTTAATCTGTATGCTTATACAGATAGTGACTATGGTGGATGCAACATGACTGCAAAGTCCACATCTGGGGAGTGTCAGTTCCTGGTGGAAGGATAGTCTCTTGGCACTACAAGAAGCAATCCTGTGTGTCTGCATCAACTGCTGAAGCTGGATACATTGCTGCTGCCAGCTGCTATGCTCAAGTGCTATGGATTCAGAATCAGATGCTAGACTATGGATTCAATTTCAAAGAGACTCCCATCCACATAGACAACAACAGTGCCATCTCTATTACAGAGACTCCTGTGTAGCACTCAAGGACCAAACACATCAACACCAGGTATCATCTGATTAGGGATAATTTTGAAAAGGGTTTGATAAAACTAATCAAAGTTAACACAAATGAACAATATGCTGATCTGTTCATAAAAGCTTTTAATGAACAGAGATTTAAGTATCTTGTATCAGCTATTGGGATGATTAACTTTGAATAGATTTTTTAACAACTTAATCAACTTTACTTCCTAAAACTATGTGTCCTAAGTTGTCTATTAGATCACTTCATAAGCTCAGTTCTCTTTGGAAGAAAACAAACTTTTAAACTTATATTTCTTAGAATGATGAAAAATTACCTTCGAAGAAGTAAAATTGCCCTCGGAAGAAATTTATGTCTTCAAATCATTTAACAGCTTATGTGAGATCTACCTTCGGAAGAAATTCATGAAGTATCTTCCGAAGCTTAAGTTTGAGTGTAAGCTCTTAAATGCATTTTAAGAACAAATCTCTTCCGAAAGCAATTAAGTCTCGGAAGACTTATATTTCTTCCGAAGCCAAAATTTTCAAAACTCTTGAAATATCTTCCGAAGCAAAATTGCCTTTGAAAGCTTTGCTTGAAAAGCTTCCAAAGCTAAAATTGCCTTCAGAAGTTTTACGACTTCCAAGAAAACTACTTTTTGGGCGCCTTTTCAGAAGTAGGACCCACTTGCGGATTTCAAAGTTTATCTTCTGCTTTAACTTTGTCTCAAATACAGAGCATATCTTTCCAAATGGTTCTATTTCATCTCTCTACTCTCATTGTTCCTTACCCTAAAATTACCCCCAAAATCATCTTCTTCTTCCTCTCTTCACTACAAAGCTTCTTCATATGGCTAATCTTGATCGTCGTAACGACCCGGATTTCACCATGCACTACACAGGCAACATAATCAAGTTGCCTTGTTAAACTCTGAGAAGGATACAAGCTTCTCAGATGTCTGTAGGTATCTTTATTGTCACATTACTTCACCTCCCTTATAATCGATCCTCCTCTTTATGAGGATCAGTTGCTTGAGTTCTGGCGGACCTGTCAAGAGGTCACCATGGACGGGGAGAAGGCATTGTCTGCCACAGTGCAGGGGAGGACGGTGTTCATCACTCCAGCCATCATCAACACCCATCTACAGCTAGATGATGAAGCAGGTGAACTGTCTTCCCAAAAGCTGCTGTCAACCAATCCTTTGAGTAGATGGGCTATGAAGGTGACTTCACAGTCAAGACCTTCAGGAAGGGGAAGGTCTCTTTCCAATGGAAATACCTCCTCCATGTCGTCATCCACAGCTTATCCAACAAACATGGAGGATGAGACCAGATTCCAGAAGACCTCCTTCATTGTCCATGGGATGGTTCAAGGGGTCAAATTCAGGTACTCTCAGTTTGTATTTACAAATTTACTAGCGAATTTGGACTCCTTAGAATATTACATGTTCCCTCGATATGTTCAACACATTCTAACTATGAATTGGGACCACAGTTGAGGGGAACAGGTAATGTTCTTAAACTTGCGCACATGAGGCCCGACATTTTCAAGATTTTGAAAAAGCCAACTGTCGGTTCTCGGGGGTAGAAATAGCCCTTGTCCTGAAAATGTTTGAGCTCATTGCCAGGGTGACATCCTAGCAGCACCAGCTAGTGATGAACCAACACCCTCTACATCTCAACCACCATCAAGGCCAACAATTACCCTCACCTACATTAGAAAATCCAAACGAACCCCTGCACTTGCTATTGAGCATGTGCAGGCCCGCATATCACAACCCACACAGGAGGAAGTGGACACTCGAGCTCCGACTTCCCCTGAGGAGCAAACCACTCCCATTCTTGAAATAATCAGTGCTGAGGTTCCTCATGCTCAGCCTGATGAGCTCACATCCACAAATAGCCTTAAGCCATCACTCTGAGTCTCAACACTCTAGTGATCAACCTTCAGGGGAAAGCTACCATCCCCAGCCTTTTGATCTTAACCAACCCCTTCCCAGCCTTGACTTCTATTCTGATGAAGATTTGGGATTCAGTGAGTACCATGAGTCTCTCTTTTCTTCCCATACTCAATGAGAGATGAGTACTCCTGCTTCACCCATTTCTAGCCCATATCAGACACCCAAACTGAGGTGGATCTTCCTATGATTGTCCAGGAGACCCATGTGGAAGAGGCTCTCACTGTTTCCAGTGATTACATCTTTAAGACCTCAACCATGGCAACCCAGCCTCTTGACATTGTCATGGGGTAGGGGAAATCCAGCAGCCAAGAACCCTATGCTGGTGATGAGGGAGAGGACTCAAGTCCAATCCTCTCATCCCCTATGATTCTTCATCTGAAGATGAGGGGATCCTACAACACAAGGTGCACAAACTTTCAAACCTGTGTACCTACTTTGTGTCAAAGATAGCTCACCTGGAATCTCAGGTGACTATCTTGCAGAAAAGGGTCAATGACCAGCAACTTGAGATCACCGATCTCAAAGGCCAGTTACCTAAGAGACCCATAGGACAAACTCATCCAGGTCCCCAAGAACCTATAGATGTTATGGATCACTTCCCCAGCTCACCTATGCATGAGGGTGATGCTACCAAAAAAGGGGGAGGAAGTTCTGACAGCCACAAAACCTGGGAGTTCTTCCTCAAGTATGGAGATACAGGACTCACCATCCTATCTTGCAGTTGTCCATGCTCAGCAATCTCCTCAAGTCAGAGATGTCGACTTGCAAATTCAACATCTGTTTGAGGAAGGGATAGCAAGAGCAATGTCTGCCCCTTCTGAGAACCCAATCATGGGTTGGGGGTATGATAGTGATAGGAAAGCTCTTGTACTCTCTAGAGCTCAGGGTCAACTAGAAATCTTAAACATTTTAAACCTGAGTTTCTATGAGGGTATAAATCTGGTATATCTGGCACTTTTCAACCCAAGCAATAATAGACAAGCTGTCAGACTAGCCAATCAAATTCAAGACTGGGTGCTGATAGAATTTAAAAGGAGAACAACATCATATAGACAGAGGCTAGCAGTTGAAGCCTTTGGTCAACTGGATGTTGAGGTAGACCCCAAGATTAGCTTTGAAGGGAAAGCCTTGACTGAAGGCCCAGAGGCTGAGATGTGAACCTTGAGACAAGATCTCCTCCAGCACCCCATACCTTCAGTGAGGCACCAGCTAGTGATGGTGCTTCACAACCTCTCTCTGGCCAGAGCTTGACTGCTGAATCAAGCAATAAGGCCAAAGCTCTCCTCAGGCTGAGTCATCAAGATCTGCAATTGATAAAGGCAAAAGGAAGATGACTTCTGATAAGATTGAAGAAGAGAAGAGAGAGAGGAAGAGGAAGCTGAGGGGAGAGAGTGGTTCCCCAGGATTCATGCAAGCTGTAATCCTGGCTGTTCCTGTACCAAACACTCAAGAGATGAATTAAGGGTAGCCAGGCTCAACTATCTGGGAACCAGGAACTACAACATAGATGAACTCATCTCTCTCCCCTTAGAGGAATTGAATGAACTGGCTGACAAGGAATTGTCAAAGGAGAGGAATGAAGTAGAGGATGCAGCTTTGACCCTCAAGCACAAAGAAGAAAGGAGGCTTAAAAGACTCTATGAAAGATGCTCCTGTCCTCTCACCAGTTCAAGAAAGTCCTGAGTCAGAGACTGTGGCTGCTGAACAACCTCAGGTAGTTGATGAAGAAGAAAGATTAAACAACCACCTGGCTTTGTAGACCCAGATCACCCTGATTATGTCTGCAAGCTTGATAAAGCCTTTTATGGACTGTATCAAGCTCCAAAAAGTGGTATGAGACACTATCAACATACCTCTGTAACATGGATACAAAAGAGGTACTATTGATGGGACTCTCTTCATCAAAGAGACAGGGAATGACACTTTGCTAGTTCAGATATATGTAGATGACATTATCTTTGGTTCAACTAATCCAAAGCTCTGATACCAAATACAGGACCGTTAAAGGGTACTGAAGCTTGCACTTAGTTAACACACTTAGGAGGATCGTAAGATCACTTAACAATTCAAATAGGGAACTGTGAACTTTTACTGAAGATACAATGCAAACACAAGTAAAACAATAACAAGAACACAAGATAAAGTTTTCAAGGAAGTTGTATATTGCTTCTCTAGTTCTATTACACGTGTTGTACAAGTATATTATGAATACAACACCCTGAGACTCTTTATACTACATCCTACAACCGTCAATATGCAAAAAGACAGTTAGAAGTGACTAATCTTGACAACAAGATCAGCCTAAAGTCAAAAGGCAGATTGCCTTTTAACTAGTGACTATGACATGCCATAGCTCACTAACTTTCCTTTACAAAAAGCAAAAAGGAACAAAAACAGAAACTTGCAGACAAAGACCTTATCTACTTTATCATAAAGCATGGAAGTTTCACCAACTGATGATAGTTGGTGAACCACCAGAGCTTGCAATGAACAGAGAGTTGCTTTATGATAAAGTTGATGGAAAAGGTATCTTTTCTCTCTCTTCAGAAGAAAATCAGTCTTGTCTTTAAACAGTTTCGGAAGACTTTGTCTTGAGAGCTTCGTAAGACTTCATCTTTACCTTCGGCAGAGTTGAGTCTTTGGCTTCGAAAGACTTTACAATTAGTGTAAAGCTTCTCAGTAGTTTCTTCTGAACTTTGGCTTTGGAAGATTTTACACTTAGCATTTTCTTGAGTGTGTAAAACTTCCGAAGCTGGTTCTTCTTTGTTCCAAAGTGCATGTTGGAAGACTTGGTTGTTTTGTTATCCTTTGGTTGCATCAGACTCTTAACTTCAGAGGTTCCTACACTAATTACTTCAGTTCATCAAAATCTACACTTTCCTTCAAGGAATCATTTTTTTTGTCTTTTGATTTACATGCTATAACTTCTCAAACAAATATTTTTGCTGAAAATTATGTTGATTACTTTTTGGTAAGCAATAATAACTACCTGAAGTATATTGACAATCAGCAAGCCGACTCACTGAGATCTTGACAATCCTATGAGCCAATGATTTTCTGAGGTAAGAACTTCAGTTTCACAAAACTCTCCTGTCACTGCCAATTACGAGTTCTCAACAGACAATATGACAACCCAACTTGATGTGAGTTGGAACGGTGGGAAAGAATGCCAGAGTGGAATCTGTATCGGGACACCACATCAATTGAAGAATATTGTGTTAGACAAATTGCTCATGGTTTGACAAAAATGACGAGAACTGTGGGGAAATATAAGTGGTTGTGGAAGGGAGAATAGAAGATGATTTATGAAGAAATCTAGAGAGAGAAAGTCTAGGGTAAGGAGGGATTTGAAGAGAGATGGAAGGTGAAGTGAAGACATGATAATGAGCTTGTGGTTGGGGAGATGGGTTAAGATCAAAGGTCCAATTTCATCGGTTGTGGTTGGGGAGAGGAGGAGTGGCGGCGAGTGGACGGAAGAGATTGGCCACAAAGATTTCCATATATCTGAGGTATTCATCGTCTAGTATTGATATTCATCAAACGAGCTGCAAACCCTATAAACAA
>JACCIY010000806.1:0-41856 GCA_025506505.1 Flaveria sonorensis | reverse complement strand
GAGGATGAGAAGGAGATTATTGAAGGATGTTTCTGAGAAGAGCGCAGAAGACCTCCCAAGAAGGGACACTATTCTCATAAGGAGAGAGATGAAGAAGCTTGGATGACCAACTCTCAAAGAAAGAACATGATCAGGAGAGCCAAGATAAGGCATAGAAGGCTCAAGAAATCAAGGCCCCTTTAACTCTAAGCATAAACAAATGTTCAACTGCTCACAGCCTGAACCATCCAGCTCCAAGAGCAAGCCTCTCCCTAAAGCATGCTGCATCATCTGTAAAGGTGAAGATAGAGAAGGAAAGTGATCAAGTTCAGTCTTCATCTCAGAAGAAGACTCTCAGAAGGAAGCAAATGAATTGCATCATGTGTGGTAGTACCTCTCATCTGGCTAAGGATTGCATCTACAATCCTAAAAGTACTATCCACATGATCAAAGAGAAAACTTCTAAGAAGAAGAAGGAAAGCTAGCTTTGGATGGAAAATCTATTTCCTTCGAAAGCTCCAAAGTGAAGAAGAAGACAAGTGAAACTTTCCTTCAGAAGAAAATTGTCAGAAGAAAGGAATGCTTCCGAATTACTGAAGCATGCTACAGTAAAGCAAGATTTTCCTAAGGTCCAGTCTCCAAAACTTCAAAAGTTGTTGAAACTTCCGTGGTGTTGAAGGTCAAGTTCAATCTTCCGATGATGGTGTGGAAGATGAGGAAAGACCTAGTGACTGAAAGTTTCTTCATCAACAACAACTAATGATTCTTAAAGCTTGAATATAGGATCAGTTACATTATCTTCAGATCACTTTGAAAAGCCAAGACCAATGAGGCTTGGGTTTCCAGTGTAACGAACCACTTTTTTTTGTGCAGGAATGCTAAAGACAAAGGAAATGTGGTATCATTGATAGAGGCTGTTCAGGCACATGACTGGAAATGGTTTTTTGCTTCACAATTTTGAGAAAATTGATGGAGGACCAGTTGCTTTTTGAGGAGATGCCGGTGGTTTATATTACTGGAAGGGCATGGTCACAAATGGTAAGCTCACCATTGAGAAGGTAAACTTTGTTAAGGAGCGTGGGTATAATCTATTAAATGTATCCCAATTTTGTGATCAGAGACACAACATGCTCTTTACTGAGTATGAGTGCATTGTTCTCATGCCCGGGTGGTCATTCCTCAAGAGCATATCCTGCTCAAGCCTCCAGGAAAGGGAACTGTACAAGATAGACTTGCAGGAAACTCTCCCTCAAGAGAGGTTTCTTGCTTTCTATCTAAAGCAAACATTGATGAGTCTTCCCTCTGGCATAAAAGAATATGCTATGTAAACTTTAAAAACATGAATAAACTAATTAAGAATGATTTGGTAACAAGAACGCCAAAGAAAGAGTTTACAAGTGATATCATTATGTTGCATGCCTGAAGGAAAGCAACAGAAAGTGTCTCACAAGCCAAGGAAAGAATTCTATCACTACTCGCCTACACTTATTTCATATGGATCTTTTTGGCCCCACCAGTGAATGAGTTTAGGAAGGATCTCATATTGTTTAGTGATCACAGATGATTTCACAAGATTCACTTGGGTCTTTATCCTTAGAACTAAGATGAGACTCCTGAGATATGAAGAACTTCATTCTGAAAATTGAGATCAATCTGATCACAAGGTCAAGACCATAAGATGTGATCAAGGAACAGAATTTAAGAACCAAATCCTTGATATATTTTGTAATAAAAAGGATATTACAAAACAATATAGTGCTCCCAGGACTCCTCAGCAAAATTTTGTTGCTGAGAGGAGAAACAGGACACTTATTAAAGCTGCAAGAACCATGTTGTCTGACTCTAAACTACCCATCACCTTTTGGGCAGAGGCAGTTAACATATCCTGCTATGTACAGAACAGAGTTTTAGTGGTTAAGACTCATGGTAAGACTCTTTATGAGCTATGGCACAAAAGGAAACCATTTATTGGTTTCCTCAGGTCATTTGGATGTTCTTGCACCATCTTGAATACCAAAGATCAAGTAGCCAAATTTATGAGAAATCAGATGATGAAACTTTATTGGATACCTTCCCTAGCTAAGGCTTATAGAGTATACAATCTCATAACTAGAGTAGTTGAGGAGTCACCAATATGACCTTCAATGAGCACACTCCTAGTGTGAAATGTTCTTGTCCTGATGGCTATTTGATCTTTATTAGTGACCAACTATTTTAACAAGTCTTGCGAGGATGTGTCAGGATCTATAGGTAACATATCAACAAATGATCCTAACCCAAGATTTGAGCTGAGAAGACCAAGCAAGAATACTACTTCAGCTCCAGTGGTAACTAACTCTACAAATAAAGATCCTATCAGCACAAACATGACAAATTCAACTGATACATCTGAGATGCCTTCAAATTCCAGCTCAGTGGTTCGAAACTCAGGTGAAGGTGCTTCAAATGTACGAGGAAATGGAGGTGGTGATAGTGATTAAGAATTTCTTGATACTGATACCATTCCATAGAAGACAACAAAAATGATGTCACACACTCATTGGATCAAGTCTCACTTGATAAGTGTGCTGATGTGATGGGTGACACTCCATTGCCAGATCTAAATTTCTCTAATTTAGATCTTTCCAATCACTTGTTGTGATCCTCAACTCAAGATCCACAAGTCACATGCCACCACAACATCATTGGAAAGGTTGATACAGGGTGAGAACAAGAGGATAAACCCATGAAAAAAATGTTTGTCTATACTCTTGCTTCTTGTCCCAAATAGAGCCAAAGAAAGTTGATAAGGCTTTGAAAGATGGAGCTGGTTAAACAATACAAGAGGAGTTGCTTCAATTCAAAAGACAAAATGTTTGGAACCTATGTCCTCTCCTCTTGGGAAGACTACCATAGGAACCAAATGGGTTTTTAGGAACAAGAAAGACGATAGAGGACTTGTCATCAAGAACAAGGCAATACTAGTTGTTCAAGGGTACACATAAGAAGAGGCAATTGATTACACAGATGTTTTTGCTCCTGTGGCAAGACTTGAAGCTGTAAGAATATTCCTAGCTTTTACTGCATCCAAGGAATTCAAGTCTACCAACTTGATTTCAAATGTACTTTTCTGTATGGGATGATGATGAAGAGGTATGTCAAAAAACACCTAGCTTTGCAAACCCAGATCATCCTGATTATGTCTACAAGGTTGATAAAGCTCTTTATGAGCTGCACCAAGCTCCAAGAAAGTGGTATTAGACATTATCTCAGTATCTCTGTCAACATGGTTATAAGAGGGGTACTATAGATGGAACTCTCTTCATCAAAGGAACAGGAATGACTTAATGCTGGTTCAATATATGTGGATGATATTATCTTTGGGTCAACTAATCCAAAGCTCTACAAAGACTTTGAGAAGCTGATGAAGAATAGGTTTGAAATGAGTGCCATGAGGGAACTCAATTTCTTTCTGGGAATTCATGTGAAGCAAGTTGACAATGGCATCTTCATAAGTCACTCAAAGTATGTACAAGACATACTTACAAGATTCAACATCACTTTATGTAAGGTTGCTAAGAACCCATAGCCAAAAACCACTCCATAGGACCTGATCTTGAGGGGGAGTGTGTGGATGAACATCTTTACAGGGCTATGATTGGGGCTCTTATGTACCTCACAGTCAGCAGGCCTGATATCATGTTTGCCACATGCATCTGTGCAGGATATCAAGCTAACCCCCAGATTTCACACCTGGTTGCTGTTAAGAGGATTCTTAGATATCTCAAAGGTGCTCCCAAGCTAGGCCTTTAGTATCCAAAGAATTCTAACTTCAATCTGTATGCTTATATTGATAGTGACTATGGTGGTTGCAACATGACTGCAAAGTCTACATTTGGGGGATTTCAATTCCTTGGTGAAAGGATTGTCTCATGGCAATGCAAGAAACAATCACGTGTCTCTGCATCAACTGCTGGGCTAATTACATTGCTGCTGCTAGCTGCTGTGCTCAAGTGCTTTAGATTTAGAATCAAATGCTGGACAATGGATTCAACTTCAAAAGACTACCATCCACATAGACAACAATAGTGTTATCTCTATTACAGAGAATCCTATGCAGCACTCAAGGACCAAACACACCAAAATCAGTATCATTTGATTAGAGATAACTTTGAAAGGGATTAATCAAACTAGTCAAAGTTAACACAAATGAACAATATGCTGACCTGTTCACTAAAGTTTTTGATGAACAGATATTCAAATATCTTATATCAGCTATTGAGATGATTAACTTCAAGTAGATTTTCTTAAAACTTAAATCAACTGTTGGACTATTGAAGATGATACTTACCAAAACCTAAGTGCCGAATCTCATGATGATAATCAAAACTGACACAGTGAAGATATGCTGAAAATGTGATCAAAACAAAAAAAATTGACCAAAGTCAAACTTTGTCAAACTTGGTCAACCGTGGTCAAAGTCAACAGTAAACAATAGCGGACGTCCCGAATGACGTCAACATTCGGCAGTCAAGTATCAGCAACAGAAGAATTTATCATACTTAGAACAATAGTTGTGTAATCATTAGGACTTAAATGTAATTTATTTATTTTTGTAAAGAGTATAAATTGACTAAGTGTAGTCATTTACTCCTTCAAACATTTAGAACAATCAAAAACAATCCAGAGGATTCACTAGAGAATTCAAAGTTGAGTGTGTGTGAGAGAAAGTGTGGCTTGCAATCTCCCTTGTAATTTTCTTGATATCATACATATGAATGAATGAAATTTTTATGAATGTGTTCTTGATTTTTCATCATTCATTCATCATCATACATTTCATCTTGCAATAGATCTTCACTTGAAATCATCAACGGGTTTGTGAGATTCCGCATCACAAATTCGATAAATGACAACAATACGATTGCAATATTCGATCCCCCAGCAAATCAGTGGTTTCCTAATTGGTATCAGAGCCATGGCTCCTTGTTCTTCAAATTTTTCTCAAAAACTTGAACTACAAGTTTGATCTGCAAATGTTGTTGTTTTTGATGAAATCAAGCTACCATTAGCTTAGATTTGTTATTTCGTGAAGATCTGCAAGTTTTCACATCAATTGAAGTTCATTTGAGCCATTAATTTGAAGATTTAAGCAAACTTGTTCTTCAAGTCTTCAAATGCTCATGAACGTGAAATTTTGATTTTGTTGTTGTTTGATCGAATTTAAGCTTCTAATAGCTTTAGTTTGTGATACTAACACATCTGCAAATTTAACTTGAAAATTATTACTTTAAAAAAAAATCAACACAACATGGTTGATGAAATGATGAGTTCTAACAGTGGATTAAAACCCCCTAAATTGAAGAACAAATCAGATTTCAAGCAATGGAAAATTATGTTTAGAAACTGGATTACATATCAAGATCCAGATCTATGGACATCCATCACAGAAGGTCCTTACATCCCACTAACATTAGGACCTGACTATAACATCTAAAAGCCAGTTAGTCTGAAGAGTGTAGCGGGTGATGACCTGAAACGGGTCAAAACAGACATGAAGGCTTACAACATTCTTGCAATGACTTTGCCTTTTGAAATTTTAACTCCTGTTGAAAATTTCAAAACAGCACATGAGCTATGGAAAGTTCTTCACACCATGTGTGAAGGTAGTGAGGAGATACGGAAATTAAGAAGGAAAAACTGAGGACCCAATATGAGACCTTCCATCACATCCATGGAGAGTCCATCCCTCAACAGTTACATAGATACATCCAACTTGTTAATGAAATGATAGTGTATGGACTTAAATATGACACTGTTGAAATCAACAAGAAAAGGTTGCACACATTGCTTGAGAGTTGGACTCAGTCAGTGTCACTCATGAAAGCAACATTGGACTTAGAGGCCCTATCCCTTGACTCACTAGTAGCCATGGTTGAAGCATTGGAAATGGATGAAAAATCTAGGAACAATAACTAGATCAGACATGTAGAGGCTTATAAGTTCAAGAAAACCCAACACACAGACAGTGCTTTCCTCACAAGCACTGGAGAAGATGAAGAAGAAGAATTCTTGGATTCTCATGACACGTCATTCTTTTCAGCACCAAAATCATCCAGCAACAAACACAAGTCTAAGAATGGTGTTCATGCTTCTCATGAAGCCACACCACAAAGCAAGCATCACCCTCATAACTCCAACTCAATCAAACACCCAAAACCTCAAACATCAAACATACACCTACTTGAAAAACCAATGGATGCTCTTACTATCATTCTACAAGTGAAGAGCAAAAGCAGCATATAAAAGCCTTGCCACTAGTTTTTGAAGCATTCTTAGGAGCAAGTCTGACTCCATCTAAAGTCATTAAACAGGATTTGGATAAGCTTCCACCTGATATGGTAGAAGAGATGGATCTGTAATGGTCCATGGCCATGATAGCATACCGTCTAAATATTTTTTAAAAAGAAATCGGGGATTAAACATGGAAAAAAAGACAAGAATGGGTTTTAATAAAACCAAAGTTAGGTGCTACAACTGTCAGCCTTATGGGCACTTTTCAAGAGAATGTCAACAGCCTAGAGTTGACAGAAATACACATCAGGCACAACCCTCTAGTGGAATTCATTCAAACAGACAAGTGCCTCCACCATATAGCATTCCAAATGCACCAACACACCTCAAATCACACAATTCAGTCAAACTCAACATCCAACATCTTCTGCTATGATCATGAAAAAGGATGGAGAATGTGACTGGAGCCTTTATGAGGCTGAAATTCCATCACCTTCAGATCATTCCCTTATGGCTGATATTGAAGACAAACTAACAGACATCCCAAAAGAGGTGAAAGAAACCTCTGTAGTCAAGCATGCATTGATAAGGTAAATAGGTATAGAGAGCATGCTGATAAACTGTCAAAGAAAGTCATAGAAACAAACATTTTAAATGAAAGTTTAAAATCTGAATAGAAACAATATGCAACTAAAATACTTTCATTACAAACAGATTTAGAAAAATTAATGTCTGAAAAACTAACTTTAGCAACTCATGTTGAGCAACTCTCTATCTTATTAACTAAGTCAAAATCATTACAAGCTAAAACTGAAGTGAAACTTCAGAAGTTTTAGGTTAGTAACAAGAAGTTCGAAGAACTTCTTGCACAACAAAGGGCCTTTAAGGAACCTTCAGGTTTAGGATATAATAAGGTAAGTCCACCTAATAATGATAATATATTCCTTTACCTGACTCCATGACCAACAAACAGGATGAATCACATGAGAAGAACAAGAGATTCAAATGAACAATATGCTGACCTGTTCACTAAAGTTTTTGATGAACAGAGATTCAAATATCTTGTATCAGCTATTGGTGATTAACTTCGAGTAGATTTTCTTAAAGCTTAAATCAACTGTTGGACTATTTGAAGATGATACTTACCAAAACCCAAGTGCCGAATCTCATGATGATTACCAAAACCTACACGGTGAAGATATGCTGAAAATATGATCAAGACGAAGAAAATTGACCAAAGTCAAACTTGGTCAACCGTGTCAAAGTCAACAGTCAACATCAGCGGAGGTCCCGAATGATGTCAGCATCCGGCAGTCATGCATCAGCAACAGAAGAATTTATAGACTTAGAACATTATTTGTGTAATCATTAGGACTTAAATGTAATTTTATTTATTTTTATAAAGAGTATAAATTGACTAAGTGTAGTCCTTTATACTCTAATCAAACATTTAGAACAATAAAAAACAATCCAAAGGATTCACTAGAGAATTCAAGGTTGAGTGTGTTAAGAGAAAGTGTGCTTGCAAACTCCCTTGTAATTTCTTGATATCATACATACGAATGAATGAAATTTTTATGAATGTTTCTTGATTGTTCATCATTCATTCATCATCATATATTTCATCTTGCAATAGATCTTCACTTGAAATCATCAACGGGTTTGTGAGATTCCACATCACAAATTCGATAAACGGCAACAATACGATTGCAATATTCGATCCACCAGCAGAATCATGGTTTCCACATCAACTTTATTTCTAAAACCTGTGTGTCCTAATACTCTATTTTATCACTTTCATAAGCCCAATTTATATTGGAAGAAATTTTTTTAATGATATTCCTTAGATTTTGAAATTTTTAAAAACATATTTTCTTTTGGAAAATATCAAGTTGCCTTCGGAAGAAATTTATGTTTTCAAATCAACTAACTTCGTATAAGAAATTTACCTCAGAAGAAATTCTGAGAATATCTTCTGAAGCTTAAATATGCTTCTAAGTACTTGCATACATTTGAAGGACAAATATCTTCCGAAGCAATTAAGTCTTAGAAGATTTCTTATCTTAGAATAAAAATCCCAAGTCTTAATATCTTCCGAAACCAAATATGGGTCGGAAGAAAAATTCTCCAAGTATTTTTCTTCCGAAGCCAAATTTATCACAACTCTTAAATATCTTTCGAAGCCAAATTGGCTTCGAAACCTTTTTCTTAAAACTTCCAATGTAAAATTACCTTCAGAAGATTTTTTCAACTTCCAAGATAACTACCTTTTTGGCACTTTTTCAGAGGTGGGACCGACATCTGGATTTCAAAGTTTATCCTTTTTGCTTAACTTTGACTAAAATCAATTTCATATATATTCTTACAATGGTTCCCCCTCTTCTCACTCCTCCTCTTCACCTACATTGTTCTCTAACCTAATTTCACCCACAAACCGCTTTTGTTCTTATCTTCCCTCACCGAAAAGCTACTTCAAATGGCCAACCTTGCCGCAGAAACTAACCCAATTTTTCCATGCATCTTCACAGGAAACATAATCAGGTTGCTCTGTTAGACTCTGAGAAAGATCTAGGTTTCTCAGAGTTTGCCGTTACCTTTCTTTGTCCAACGATTTCACCTCCCTCATCATTGAACCTACTCTCTATGAGGATCAGTTGTTAGCATTCTGGCGGACCTATGAAGAGGTCATAATGGATGGGGAGAAGGCACTGTCTGCCATAGTGTAGGGGAGGACAATCTACATCTCTCCGGCCACCATAAACACACATCTTCAGCTGGATGATGTAGAAGGAGACTTGTCCTTTCCAAAGCTACTGTCAATCAATCCTTTGAGAAGATGGGCTATGAAGTTGACTTCTCCTTCAAGACATTCAGGAAGGGGAAGGTCTCCTCTCAATGGAAGTACCTCCTCCATGTTGTCATACACAGCTTATCCAACAAGCATGGATGATGGGATCAGATTCCAGAAGACCTCTCCTTTATTGTCCATGGGATGGTTCAGGGGTCAAGTTCAGGTATTCACAATTTGTATATACCAATTTACTGCTAACTTAGACTCTCTAGAATATTACGTGTTCCCTAGATATGTCCAACACATTGTTAAATGTAAACTGGGTACACAGTTGAGGGAACAGGTAATATTCTCAAATTGGGACAGATGAAGCCTGACATCTTCAATACCATGACCTACCAAAGAAAATCCAAACGAGCCCCTACACATGCTACTTAGTTTGTGCAGGCCCCTATATCATCTCCCATACAGGAGGAAGTGGACACTGGAGCTCCCACTTCTCCTGAGGAGCAAACAACTCCCATCTCACCAATGATCAGTGCTGAGGTTCCTCATGCTCAGTCTGATGATCTCACAACACCCAACCCTTAAACCTTCACTTAGAGTCTCAAAACTCTAGTGAAGAACCTTCAGGGGACAGTTACCATCCCCAGCCTCTGATCTAACCAACCAATCCACAACCTTGAATTGTATGATGATGAGGACATGGGCTTCAGTGAGTACCATGAGTCTCTCTTCTCCACCCCTTCTCAAGGAGAGATGAGTACTCCTGTTTCACCCATGTCTAGACCACATCATCCACCCATCACTGAAGTGGATCTCCCTGAACCTGTTCAGGAGATCCATATGGAAGAGGCTCTCACTTTAGAATGTGATTACATCATTTAGACCTCAACCATGGCAACCCAGCCTCTTGACACTTCTCTTGAAGTTGTCATGATGCAGGGGAAATCCAGCAGCCAAGAACAACATGCTGGTGATGAGGAAGAAGACATTAGTCCTATTCTCTCATTCCCCCATGATTCATCTGATGAAGATGAGGGGAGTCTGAAACCAAAGGTGCATAAACTGACTAAAGCTTGCACCTATTTAGTCTCTAAGATCAATCACCTGGAATCTTAGATGACTATCTTATAAAGAAGAGTCAATGACCAGCAACTTGAGATCACCTATCTCAATGGTAAGTTAGCTGAGAGACCACTAAGAACAACTCAACCAGGTCCACAAGAACCTGTGAATGTGATAGACTCAACCCCAGCTTACTTATGCAAGAAAGTGATGCTACCAAAAAGGGGGAGAGAGTCAGAACACTCACAGAACCTGGGAGTTCTTCTCAGAGTATGGACTTTGAGGATTCACCACCCTCACTTGCAATAGTCCATAATCAACAACCCCCTCAAGTTCACATTGATATGGACTCACTCATATATAGCCTATTTAAGGAGGGTATACCCAGAGCCATGCCTACCCTATCTCCTCACTTTGAGGACCCAATCATGGGATGGTGATATGACACAGAAAGAAGGGCTCTTATCATCTCTAGAACTCAGGGTCAACAGGAAATCTTCAATTTTTCAAACCTGAGTTTCTATGAGTGCATCCATCTAGTTGATCTTCCACTTGTCAACCCAAGCCAAAACAGACATGCTAAAAGATTAGCAGATTACATTGATAGAGGCTAGCAGGTGAGATTTTTGGCCAACTGGATGTTGAGGTGGACCCTATGATTAGCTTCGAAGTGGAAGCTTTGACTGAAGGCCCAAAGTTGAACCTGTGAACCTTGAGACAGGATGTCCTTTGACACCCACTACCCTGAGTGAGGCAACAGCTGGTGAACATGCTTCACAGCCTCTCTCTGGCCAGAGCTTGACTGCTAAACCAAACAATAAAGGCCAAAGCTATATCCACCCTAAGTCACCAAGGCCTTTGAGTGAGAAAGGGAAAAGAAAACTTACTCCTGAGGAGATTGAGGAGGAGGAGAGAGAGAGAGGAAGAGGAAGCTTAGGGGAGAGAGTTCAAGAGGATCCCCAGGCTTCATGAAAGCTGCCATCAGCGCTGCCCCCAGGCAAAATACTCAAGATGATGAGTTGAGGGCAGCCAGGCTGAACCATCTAGGGATCAGAAACTACAATATTATTGAACTCATATCTATTCCCTTAAAAGAGTTGAATGAACTAGCTGATAAAGAGTTGTCAAAGGAGAGGAAGGAAGCAGAGGATGCAACCTTGCTCCTCAAGAATAAGGAAGAAATGAGACTGAAAAGGCTCTACAAACATGTTCCTAACCTCTCCCCAGTTAAAGAAATTCCTGAGACAGAGGATGTGGCAGCTGCATAACCTCAGGTAGACAAGGAAGCTGATAGATTGAATATAATCAACTACCTAAGTGCAACAGGCCTTTATCAGGATCTATACTTCTTCCCTTATTATATGAGTACATTGAATTTGAATACCCCTGGCAGCTGGAGCAACAAGCCCTTAAGGAACAATAGGCTGCTAAGAGGAAACTAAGGGAAGAAGCTGCAAATCAAGGGCCATCATCCAAAAGAGCCAAAAGAAATCTGCTGACAGACAAAGGATGATGAGCTTCTTGAATCTGTATGGATTCTAAGGAAGGAGGCTTGGTCCTATGTCTCTATCCACTATGGATGAGCATAGCAGGGTGATCAAGCAGAAGATTAAAAGGGAGAGCTTGTTGACTTGCATTGTCCACCAAGTCCAGCTCAACCTGAAGTTAAGGTCAAGGTTTCCATAAGACAACACAACCTGAACATAGAGCTGCATCTCGGACACTTCATCTTTTGATCCATAGTAGGGTCCTCTTCCTCTCCTTTTGACACTGTGAGAGAAGAGAACCCAACTAAGAGAAACACAGTAGAACAACCTGGTGTTGAAGGTCAGTCTTCTCAGTTAAAGTCATCAAAGAGGAGAAAAATAATGTCCATGAAGAGTATCCTAAGAAGAAATCAAAGGCATCCACCTCCAAACCTCATGAAGAGTCAGAGCAACCTGAGGAAGTGCATCAAGAGCCTGCTCAACCAACTCCAACTCAAGTAGAGCCTCTTGCAACTGGAAGACCCATCCTATCCTAGAATTTTACTGCTAATCTAGATAGATGGTATGTCATCAGAGATCAAGGAGGTCAAGATTTCTATTTATGGCAAGACATGCTTGATTTTCCTTTACATGATCTCTATGACGTGAGAAGGTATTATGAGAATCTGAGGAATCCTGTCCAAATTTTAAAGAAAGGTATGGTCTTGATCTGAATGAGGACTATCAACTTGTGAATAACTTCTCTTTTTTTGGTAGCATCAGCCTAGGGCGAGTTTGTAAGGTTATATATAAGGCTGATGCAACCAAAGAAACCAAATCAACCAAGGAGCTTCCTGCATGCATGCACTAGATGTACAAGTTAGAAGTTGCTTCAGAAGTTTTACACTCTACATCAGAAAATACTCTAAGTGTAAATCTTCTGAAGCCAAAGTCCAAATCTTTGAAGCCAAAGATGATGTCTTCCGAAGCTTCAGATACAAAGTCTTCCAAAGCCATTTTGCTGTGAAGACTAATTTCTTCCAAAGATAGAGAAGACATGCTTTCTCTGGTCTACTTTACATAAAGCTGACACACTTTCTGCTGCAACTCTGAAGACTCACTAACTTGTATGAGTCGGTGAAAAGTCCATGCTTTTGTAAACTATAGATTAAGGTCTTTGTTTGTAACTTCCTACTATTGTACCTGTAAACCTTTTTGTATTAGAAAAGGATAAGAGCTATGGCATGTCATAGTCACTTGTCAAAAGGCAATCTGCCTTTTGACTCTACATTGATCTTGTTATCTAGATTAGTGTTTCCAACTGTCTTTCTAAGTATTGATGGTTGTAGGATGTAGTATAAAGTGTCTCAGGTCCTTGTAATTTAGATATGCTTTGTAACACTTGTAATAGAACTTGAGAGCAATATACATCATCCTTGGAAACCATACTTATCTGTTCTTGTTCTGTCTTACTACTTTCTTGTGATCTTAGTATCATCAATATAAACCCAGTTCCCTATTTGATCTGTTAAGTGATCTAAATCTGTCCTCATTGTGAGACTGATTATATTGACCTCCCTTAAATGGTCCTGCGTGGCTTTTGCAAGCTCAGCAGTTAACTCTTCAAGTTTGATTTGTTGTTGAACCATTTTGTCTTGCAAATGATTCATCTCTTGAGCTAAACTAATGTTTTTTTTACTTGTCCGCTGTTTGTGATGATTTCTTGTCAGCTGTAGCTACAGCGCACAAAGTTGTGTGTTCAACGTCAACTGTGGATGTGTGTCTTTTGAACGTTCACTTTGGACCAGGGTATGTCTGCTGTAAGATGTTTTGAACGTCCGCTTTGGACCAGTGCATGTCCACTGTGGAGAAAATGATTCATGTCCGCTGTATGGTGATGCTGTCCGTTATGGTGTGCACCATGGGTGTGATGTTAGTCAGTAGTGTGTGATTGTAATCATCCGCTGTGCATAGAATGTTCTCCTTCACACGTCCACCGTAGGTGTTAACACATCCGCTGTGAGTGTTAACACATCAGTTGTGGATGTGTTTGTTCATCAGCTGTGAACACTTGAAAAAAGTGGATGTTCATCAGCTGTGGACCTTGTGTATCAGCTGTGGAATTAGTACTTCAGCTATGGATGATGGAAAACTTAGTCAAAAATCAAATTCAAGTGTAATTTATGTAGTTTCTAAAATTCGATTATGAATGGAATTTCACTTGCAAATACACAAATTGATGTTTGAATGACTGTTGAATGATTGTTGAATGATTTTATGATGAACAGATGAATCAAAATCTGAATTAAATCATAGATTTGGTTGATTTTGAGATTTCAAAGCAGTTTGACTTTGAAAAAGTCAAACTTCATGTTCTTGAATGAACAAACTTTTGATTCTTGGGTTTCTGATGGATTCTGATAAAACCAAATATTATAATAGCTATAGATAAGTGATTTTAAGCTAAAACAACAATCAATTTCATATAATCATCACATAAACCTGGATTTAGATGATAAACTCATGAAGAACACAATGAATAACAAAAACCCAGATATAAGAATCAATGCTCAAAAATGGATGATTTGGTTGTTGAAAATGATAAACGAACCTTAGATTTGATGTTTCTTGTAAGGCCCTGTTCCAGGAAACCTCATAGTTGGATTTGGACATCAGAAACAGAACATCAAATTTCATTAATATACGTAGTGGAACGTACAAAATTTCTATCATTAAACATTTACATCAAAAGATCACTTTAGCTATCTAACTAAAGCTCTATACCGGGATGCTAGTCTCGAACATGTGCCAGGTAGCTCTCCCATCCATGCCAAGCTCACCCCAAAATGTATAACATACCTGTCAATCTAATATGTATACAAAAGTCAGCGACGCTGAGTGAGCTCTAGGTTTACTTTATCAAAACAGCAACATACATTAACATCATACAAACTTTAACATCGTTCATCATTAACATCATCATCGAACTCGTTCGATAACAAAACCTTAACTTTTACTTTACCATTCACTTTACGTTACGTTACCCATACTTTATCTTTACTTTAGTTTTAATCATTTACTTCATCTTTAGAACTTAGCACGAAGCTTAGTTCCTATCGGGTGATAATGCACCAAGCATATCTCCTTAACGGCACGGGCATACCCAGAGTATACCCCTATGTGAGCACACCGACGTGTAGCTCCTATGCGAGAATGCACCAAGCATATCTCCTTTTAACGGCATGGGCATACCCAAAGTATACCCCTATGTAAGCACACCAATGTGTAGCTCCTATGCAAGAATGCACCAAGCATTTCTCCTTTAATAGCACGGGCATACCCAAAGTATACCCCTATGTGAGCACACCATTGTGTAGCTCCTATGCGAGAATGCACCAAGCATATCTCCTTTAACGGCACGGGATACCCAAAGTATACCCCTATGTGAGCACACTGATGTGTAGCTCCTATATGAGAATGCACCAAACAAATCTCCTTTATCAGTGCTTGCAAGACTTCTTTAGCGCGTTTTAACATTTTCACAGCTGTGCTTTATCGGGTAACAGGGTAACTGTTCTTAAACGTTTAACATGTGAATTATCATCGTTCTTTAGCCTTTAACTATCATGATATATATATATATATCTACGAACATACTTTAATTCATTATAACGCACACTTACGGGGTAACATAATTCGTAACAGTCCAAAGTTTTCGAGCGTGAACCCACATTCGCGTGAGAACTTCCCACTTCAAGCGACAACTCCCTATTCGCACGAGAACTCATCATTCGGCAAGAACTCATCATTTACGTGAGAACATCATAATTCGCGCAAGAACTTCATCATTCGCACGAGAACTCACATTCGCGCGAGAAGTTTCAAAAGATAACTGTTAGCCGCGAAAACTATTTTTGCGTGAGAACTCGCCTCTCGTGCGATAACTTTTCTGCTGTACACAAATTTATCCATAAATTATCTCTCCTTTAACCACTTTAACACCCAAAACATGCAATAACAATTATAAAAATCATTCTTTAACAAAACATTCATAAAGTATGCATACTAGCACAACCACAACTTCCCCGAAGCTTTTACCGAGCAAAAACTATGTAATCATGCGTTTTATACATCAATAATCCATCTCTAGTACATAACACGAGTTAAATACCTTAAACACTTCGTTTCATCACTTTCTCTCTCTACGCAGCCGCTTTCTCTCTGTAGAAGCAGTACTTCTCGCGTGAAACTAGGGTCTGGCTAGGTGTTCACAGCTATTTATACCCAATCAAACTTTTCGCCAGACTTCTCGAGCGAGAACTTCCAGTCGCGTGAGAACCGTCCTCCATGCGAGAACTTCCTGACTCGCGCGAGAACTTCGCCTTTATTCAAAAATTCGGGGTGTTACAAGTCCACCCCCCTTAATTGGGTTTCGTCCCAAAAACCTGTTACTCACCTAACAACTAAGGGTAATGCTGTCTCATCTCATCTTTGGATTCCCAAGTGGATTCCGACCCTTTTCTATGCTTCCACTGTACTCGGACAAGTGGAACTACTTTATTCCTTGGTCCTTTCTTCTTTTTGTCAATTATTGCTACGGACTGTTCCACGTAGTTCAGTCTATCATCAATCTTGACATCTTCCGTGGAACATGAGCAACTTCCTCTGCTAGACACTTACGTAGATGTGATACGTGGAAAGTAGGATGAATTCCACTCAATACATCTGGTAGTTCCAGCCTATACGCCACTTCCCCCACACGGGCTACGATCTTCAGAGGCCCAATAAAGCGAGGGCTCAACTTTAGCATCTTTAGCATCACTCTAAAGGTGACACCTTTAGCATCACTCTATCACCGACGTTATACTCAATCGGTCTTTGATGTTTTTCGGCATAGGATTTTTTCCTATCTTTAGCAGCTTTCATGTAGGCTTTAATCCTGCCAAATTTCTCATTGGTCGTATCGATGACCTCAATGCTCCCCAACTCCTTCTGCCCAATCTCCCCCTAACAAACAGGGGTTCTACACTTCCGGCCTTAGAGCATCTCATACGGGGGTATACCAATAATGGCATGGTAGCTGTTATTGTATGGGAACTCCGCCAACAGTAGTGACTATCCCAGCTCCCACCAAAGTCTATGATACACACCCGAAGCATGTCCTCGAAGGTCTGGATAGTCCTTTCGGATTGGCCGTCTGTCTGTGGGTGGTATGCTGTACTGATGTGCAATCTAGTTCCCATCGCATCATTGAACTTCATCCAAAACTTGGATGTGAACTGCGTATCTCTATCAGAGACAATTGACACCGACACACCATGATGGGTAACTATCTCATTGATGAACAATTCAGCTAGCCGTTCTGAGTTATACATCTATCGGATATGTAGAAAGTGAGCACTTTTCTTTAGTTTGTCTACTATGACCCATGTGACATAATAACCTTTAGCTGTGCGAGGTAGATTCGTTATAAAATCCATAGTAATATGCCCCAACTTCCATTCAGGAATTTCCAAGGGTTGGATTTTCCCGTATGGCTTCTGGTGCTCGGCCTTAACCTGGAGACAGGTCAAGCACCTTTCTACATACCTTATGTCGGCTTTCATTCTAGGCCACCAATAGTTCTTCTTTAGGTCTTGGTACATTTTGTTGGTTCCCGGGTGAATAGAGTAGCGAGTCTTATAGGCTTCATCTAACACTTTCTCTCGTAGACCTCCATATCTAGGAATCCACATAACCCCAAATCTAGTTTTGACACCATTGGTGTTTTCTTCCAGGTTTGCGATCTGCCCCTTCATCCTTTCTTAATTAACATGCTCGGGCTTTAGAGCTTCTTTCTGAGCTTCACAGATTTGCCTTAACACGTCAGGAGTCATAATCAACTAGTAAGATCTCACCCGAATTGGTTCCCGGTTCTCCTTTTGGCTTTGGGCATCAGCTACCACGTTAGCCTTACCCGGGTGATCATGAATCTCATAGTCATAATCTTTTATGAGCTCCAACCATCGTCTCTGCATCATATTAAGATCTTTCTGCCCGAAGAAATACTTCAGGCTTTTGTGGTCTGTGAAAATCGTACATTTGACACCATATAAGTAGTGTCTCTATATCTTTAACGCGAATACAACAGCTGCCAGCTCCAGATCATGGGTAGGGTAGTTCACCTAGTGAACCTTTAACTGTCGAGATGCGTACGCTATGACTTTACCTCACTCTATTAGTGCGCACCCTAACCCTTAATAAGAAGCATCGGAATAGACAAGCAAGTCCTCATTCCCTTCGGGTAGCGTTAACACTAGAGCTTGTGTCAATCTTCTCTTTAACTCCATTAATGTATTCTCTTGTCTATCACCCCTTTCAAACTTCACATCCTTTCTCATCAACTTAGTCAACGGCGAGGCAATCTTGGAAAAATCCTGAATGAACCTCTTGTAATAACCCGCCTATCTGAGGAAGCATTGGATTTCAGACGGCGTTTTAGGCAAATTCCACCTCATCACTGCCTCCACTTTAGCAGGATCAACCATGATTCCTTCTGGGTTAATCACATGACCCAGAAACTGCACATCATGTTAACCTGACATATACTATAACCAGATCTCATTTGGAGAATTTCACATACAACTTCTCCTTTCTTAGAGTTTCCAGCACCTCGTGGAGGTGACTGGCATGGTCTCCCTAATTCTTCAAGTAGATCAGGATATTGTCTATGAACACTATCACTGATTTGTCTAGCATTGGTCAATAAACCCTATTCATCAAGTCCATGAATGCTACAGGGGCATTGGTTAGACGAACAAAATCACAAGAAATTCATAATGCCCATATCGCGTCCGAATCGCAGTCTTTGGGATATCCTGCTCCTTAACCTTTAGCTGGTGATACCCCGACAAAAGATTGGTCCTCGAGAACCAACTTGCACCTTGCAACTGGTAGAACATATCATCTATCCGAGGTAACGGGTATATATTCTTCATCGCGAGCTTATTTAGCTCCCTGTTGTCTATACACATTCGATTGCTACCATCCTTCTTCTTCACGAACAACATCAGAGCACCCCAAGAAGAAATGCTCGGTCTGATAAATCCTTTATCAAAAAGGTCTTGTAATTGCGCTAGCAACTCATTCAACTCTGACGGAGCCAGACGATACGATGCTTTAGCAACTGGTTGAGCTCCTGGCACAAGGTCAATCTAAAACTTTGTCTCCCGATCAGGTGATACCTCTGTCAAGTCATCAGGGAACACATCTGGGAAGGCACACACATAGGCACATCTATCAACTTCACAGTTTCAGTTTTCGCATCCTTAACGTATGCCAATAATGCTCCACACCCTCGTCTCATCAACTTTTCTGCCTTTATCATGGATATCATCTTTTGAACTTCACAGATTCTGTCATCGTAAATCATACTAAGTACCGTCGGACGCTTTCATCTGAATCATCTTACACTGACAAACTATGTTAGCCTCATAGGCGGCTAACCAGTCCATACCCAACACAACGTCAAATCCTCCTAGGGTCATAACAAACAACCTAGCGGGGAATCTATGACCTTCCAGTTCTATGCTACAATCCTCTAAGGCCTCAGTTATCTTAGTAGACTTTCCAATGGCAGTTTCTACTTCAAACACATGTTCTATTTCTCTGGCCTTAGCATTCATCACATCACAGAAAGCAACAGCTACGAAACTCTTACATGCACCAGAATCAAAAAGGACAGAAGCAAGCATGTTGTTAACTAGAAACATACCTGACACAACATCAGGTTCCACTCTGGCCTCCTCTCTGGTTATCATGAAAGCCCTAGCCTTGGCCCTTGGCTTGTCACCAGCTTTCTTCTCTTTCTCAGCCTCCTTTCCTCTGGCTGAGTCAACCACTTTCGCCTCTTTGCACTCTCGGCTGTAGTGCCCCAACTTGCCATAGTTGTAGCACTTTACCATATTAGGGCAATCCTTGGATAAATGCCCCATCTTCCCACATAGAAAACATAGACTTGAACCAAGACTGCAATCACCAGCATGCCTCCTCCCATATTTCCGGCAATCACCGAACGATTCCACCTTCATCTTTTTGGCTTGAACAACAGACCTCTCAATTCTCTCCCGCTGCACACTCCCCGACAAACTTTTCTTCTTCGCCTCCTTGACAGGCTCATTAGCCACGACATCGTCATACACTATCCCACTCAACTCCACCAAAGACTCGAAGGTCTTCGACTCGCTTGCCTTCATATAAGTCCTAACCTTCAAAGGCAAACCCTACACATAACACTTCATCCTCCTCTCCTCAGTACTTACCAGGTGAGGCACCAACCTGGCCATCTCGTTTATGCAAGATATGTACTGCTTGTGGGTCATACTTCCAGCTTTAAAACCCAAGAATTCCTTTTCCACCATGTCGATCTCATTCTGAGGGTAGAACTTCCTCATCACCATCTCTTTCAAGACATTCCACTTTAAGTTCTTGAACTCGCGAGTGTCTTTAGTCTGCTTGATGGTGTTCCACCAATGAATAGCTTCGTCAACAAATGAGTGAGCTGCAAACTTCACAGCCTGGTCAGCTCTACATTCACTGATCTCAATCACCGCTTCCGTCTCAGACACCGATTGGAGAGTGGCAATAGCACCACCCTTGCCGTCAAGGGATGGAGGATTGCACCCCTTGGCTAAATCCATATTAGTTTCATCCCCCTCATCCTTCTCATCCTTCCCCGAGCCTTCCCCGGTACCTTCACTATCCTTCTTGCTAGCTTTGTTCTTTGCCTCCAATGTCCACTCCTTGGTTACCTCCTTCATGGCCTCAGTCATGATCGAAGGCATGATGTCCTGAAGGATCTTGTGGACCTCTTCGGGGATAGCCTCCCTAACAATAGGCTCCAAGGTAATCCTCTCTTCAGAATGATGAGACTTTTCCTCGCTAGCACTATGAACAGAGTCCGCATGCACCTCCTCGGTCTTTTGCTTTTGGTTCCTGGTGACTGGTGGTCTACCCCTACCACCACGAGCACCTCCTCGAGTGGCCAGTTGTAATTAACTACTTACTTTAATCTTCATGTCCTAAACGTTTCCTATCCTGAGTCATATTAGTTCTCAATCTCATTGCAAGCAATATAACCTCAAGGAACCCTTAACAGTCATAACCTTCCTGGCATGGAGCTACTGGCACTGGCATACCTTAATTGATCCCATTCTCAGTTCGAGTCTAGACATCAAAGTGTCTAAATCTCTCAAACTATGGCTCTGATATGAACTTGTAAGGCCCTGTTCCAGGAAACCTCACAATTGGATTTGGACATCAGAAACACAAGTTCTCGAACATCAAATTTCATTAATATATGTAGCGGAACATACAAAAATTTCTATCATTTAACATTTACATCAAAAGATCACTTTAGCTATCTAACTAAAGCTCTATGCCAGGATGTCAATCTCGAACATGTGCCAGGTAGCTCTCCCATCCATGCCAAGCTCACCCCAAAATGTATAGCATAGCAGTCAATTTAATATGCATACAAAAGTCAGTGATGCTGAGTGAGCTCTAGGTTTACTTTATCAAAACAGCAACATACATTAACATCATACAAACTTTAACCTCGTTCATCATCAACATCATCATCGAACTCATTTGATAACCAAACCTTAACTTTTACTTTACCATTCACTTTACATTACGTTACCCATACTCTATCTTTACTTTAGCTTTAATCGTTTACTTCATCTTTGAACTTAGCACGAAGCTTATTTCCTATCGGGTGAGAATGCACCAAGCATATCTCCTTTAACGGCACGGGCATACCCAAAGTATACCCCTATGTGAGCACACCGATGTGTAGCTCCTATGCAAGAATGCACCAAGCATATCTCCTTTAACGGCATGGGCATACCCAAAGTATACCCCTATGTGAGCACACCGATATGTAGCTCCTATGCAACAATGCACCAAGCATATCTCCTTTAACGGCATGGTCATACCCAAAGTATACCCCTATATGAGCACACCGATTTGTAGCTCCTATACGAGAATATCTGTGCTTGCAAGCCTTCTTTAGCGCGCTTTAACGTTTTCATAGCTGTGTTTTATCGGGTAACAGGGTAACCGTTCTTTAGCATTTCACATGTGAATTATCATCGTTCTTGACCCTTTAACTGTCATGATTTATATTTAATATATCTATGTACGTACTTTAATTCATTATTAACACATGCTTACGGGGTAACATAACTCGTAATAGTCCAAAGTTTTCGCGCAAGAACCCACATTCGCGCGAGAACTTCTCACTTCAAGCGACAACTTCCTCTTCGCGCAAGAACTCATCAATCGTGCGAGAACTCATCATTCACACGAGAACTTCATCATTCGCGCGAGAACTCACATTCGCGCAAGAACTTTCAAAAGATAATCGTTAGTCACGAAAACTATATTTCGCGCGAGAACTCGCCTCTCGCACTAACTTTTCTGCTATACGCAACTTTATCCACAGTTATTTCTCATTAACCACTTTAAAACCCAAAACATGCAATAACAGTTATAAACGTCATTCTTTAACAAAACATTCATAAAGTATGCATATTAGCCTTAAAACATGGATAAAACACGTTTAATAGGGGAGTAGAACTCACCTCTTGAAGTTATAACACAACCATAACTTCCCCGAAGCTTTTACCAAGCAAAAACTACATAATCATGCGTTTTATACATCAATAATCCATCTCTAGTACATAACACGAGTTACTACATGAGTTACATACCTTAAACAATTCGTTTCTTCACTTTCTCTCTCTACGCAACAGCTTTCTCTCTCTAGCAGCAGTACTTCTCGCGTGAAACTAGGGTCTAGCTGGGTGTTCTCAACTATTTATACCCAGCTCAAACTTTTCGCTAGACTTCTCGCGCGAGAACTTCCAGTCGCATGAGAACCGTCCACCACGCGAGAACTTCATGACTTGCGCTAGAACTCAACCTCTCGCGCGAGAACTTTGCCTTTATTCAAAAAATTCAGGGTGCTACATTTCTAAGCTAAAACCACTCTCAATTTCAGCTAAACAACATTAGATTCATGATTTTTGATGATTTTTCTTAAGAACAGTGAACTTTTTTCAAGAACACAAAAGTTTCAAAAATCTTCAAATTCAAGAGTTGTTATTGTTCAATTGATATGAAACTTTGCAGATGTGTTAGTCATTACAAACTAAAGCTATTATCAAACAATAACAAAATCAAAATTTCATATTCATGAGCATTTGAAGACTTGAAGAACAAGTTTGCTTAAATATTCAAATTAATGGCTCAAATGAACTTTAATTGATGTGAAAACTTGCAGATCTTCATGAAATAACAAATCTAAGCAAATGGTAGCTTGATTTCATCAAAAACAACAACAATTTGAAGATCAAACTTGCAGTTCAAATTTTTGAGAAAAATTTGAAGAACAAGGAGCCAAGGCTCTGATACCAACTATTGAAATTCAATAATGGTGGATCGAATATTGCAATCGTATTGTTGCCGTTTATCAGATCTGTGATGTGGAATCTCTTAGACCTGTTGATGATTTCAAGTGAAGATGTATACAATATTTAGCATATGATGATGAATGAATGATGAACAATTCAAGAACACATATTCATAAATATTTAATTCATTCATATGGATGATGATGCTAGGAGATTACAAAGGAAGTTTGTAAGAAAATTCTCTCTCACACACACTCAACCTAATTGTTTCTCTCACTAGACTAATTTTCTCTTGTTTGTTCTATGTTAGTGCTTACAATGCTTAAAAATGGTTAGAGTATAAGATGACTACACTTAGTCTATTTATACTCTTTACATAAATGAACAAAATTACATTTAAACCCTAATGGTTACAAAAATATTCTTCTATGTTTGATAAATTCTCTGTTACTGATGCGTGACTGCCGGGTGCTGACGTCATTCGGGACATCCGCTGATGTTGACTGTTGACTTTGACCACGGTTGACCAAGTTTGACCAAGTTTGACTTTGGTCAATTTTCTTCATTTTGATCATATTTTTAGCATAGCTTCACCGTGTCGGTTTTGGTAATCATCATGAGATTTGGCACTTAGGTGTTGGTAAGTATCATCTTCAAATAGTCCAACAGATCCTGTCATATGCAATACCCCCACGTCATGACGAAGTTGGTACTGTGTCGGTGTTTATAAATAAACTCCCACGTCATGCCGAAGCTGACATAGTATCGGGGTACGCTACAAGGATCCCATCACATCATGGTCAATCTCAAGGATTGGACCCCTATGCGTATCATCAAGGGTTTGCTAAACCATACACAATTGAGCAAACAACTACCTCGTTGAGTTATGAACCTCCATCTTTTTGCTTGCAAGACTTTACATTCATTCATTTTGTTACACTTCTTAATAACGTTATCTTTCACTTTCATTACATATTACTTTACTTACATAAGCACATCATATCACGCAAAGTCACATCATAATACATAACATGGAACATCATAATAATCACAGCAGCCCACAAGCATACATAACATAAACAAGCATAGACCACCATAAAACATCAGTACTTAGCACTAAATTATACTTCCCAAAATTTCAGTAATATCCTAAGTGTTCACAACGCATGAACAAGTATACAACAGAAGGCTAAGTGTCCACAGCGGACAACCAAAGTCCACAACGCATGAATGAGACACTAAGTGTGTCCCCAGCGGATGAAGTAAACATTCTAAGTACCCACAGCGGACAGCCAAGTTCACAACAGACGACAAAAAATCTCTTAGTGTCCACAGCGGACATGCAAGGTCCACAGCGGACAGGCTAAATGCCTCAAGTGTCCACAGCAGACACTTTATCCATGTTCAAGTATCCACAGCGGACACCAAGTCCAACACCTCAAATCAACTTATGCAATTTCTAGTCCCATTCATTATTTCTAAACACATACTTAGCATAGATCTACCAGATTCACCCTTAGAACATCATACACAACCACACAACATCGTGGAAATCTTAAAAGAAACACATACATTATCATAAACAGTCACACTTTTCATAGAAATTCATAATTTGGTTCAGAAAACATCGGTTTAATATACATATTAGCCCAAACATTAGAGAACATGTAAAAGAGAGGATCTAGAACTCACCTCTAACTGCTTTTGAGTAAAATACCACCAAACCCGAGAGCAACCTGAAGTTCTAGCACCTAAACACATGGAAACACCTAACCAAACATATAGAAGCACATAAAGATCGGTCTAGAAGCTAAAAATCGAATGAAAACCGAGAACAAACACCTTAAAAATCTTACCTTCTGAAGATTTTTTTTCATTTTCTCTCTCTAAATTCGGGTGGGAGCTCCTTCTTCTCACTTTAGCCGAAGATTATGCATGAGAGTGGGAATATGGGCAGCCTTATCACCTTTTTGAACCCATTATGGGCAGGTTTGGCCCTTGCATGCTTTTAAACCCTTACTTTGAAATAAATCCCTTTTTCTCCCTTACTTTTCTTTTCTGAAATTTTCGGGTGTTACAAATCCACCCCCCTTATATAGGTTTCGCCCCCAAAACCTGTCACTCATCGAATAGTTACGGATTATGCTATCTCATCTTCTCCTTAGTCTTTTATGTAGACTCGGACCCCTTCCTGTGTCTTCACTGTACTCACACGAGTGGGACCACTTTATTCCTTAGCCCCTTTTCTTTTCTGTCAATGATGGCCACTGGCTGCTCCACATAATAGAGCCGTTCATCCACCTCGATGTCCTCGAGTGACATGATCATATCCTTATCAGCTAAGAATTTCCTCAAATGAGATAAATAGACCATATTCCACTTAACTCATCGGGTAGCTCCAATTGATATGCCACCTCTCCTACTCGAGCAATGATTTGAAAAGGCCCTATGTACCTTGGTCATAGCTTTCCCCGCTTCCTGAACCGGATGATCCCTTTCCAAGGAGAAACCTTCAACATAACTCTATCACCCACCATGAATTCAATTGATCTACGTCTCTTGTCAGCATAGGACTTCTGTCTATCCTTTGCTGCCTTCATGAAGGCCTTGATCTTCTCTAACTTTTCGGTCATAGCCTCGATCACCTCACCCCAACATACAAGCATTCTACACTTCCTACCGTATAGCATCTCATATGGAGGCATACCAATGCTGGCATGATAACTGTTGTTATATGAGAACTCGGCTAACGGTAGGTGTTCGTCCCAACTTCCACCAAAATCAATGACGCATGCTAGAAGCATATCCTTGAGCATCTGGATGGTTCTTTTCGACAGACTATCTGTCTGAGGATGGTAAGCCATATTGATATGCAACCTCATCCCCATCGCATCATGAAATCTCTTCCAAAACTTAGATGTAAACCGAGTATCACGATCGGACATGATGGACACCGGTACACCATGATGAGTCACAATCTCTTTGATGAATAGATCCGCCAACCTCTCTGATGAATACGTCTCGCGGATCATTAGAAAGTGAGCACTCTTTGTCAGACGATCAACTATCACCCATACGGCATCGTATCATATTGCCGTAGGTGGTAACTTCGTAATGAAGTCCATAGTGCTGTGCTCCCATTTCCACTCGGGTATATCCAAGGGTTGGATCTTCCCGTATGGCTTCTGATACTCCGCCTTAACTTGCAAACAAGTAAGGCACTTACTCACATACTCCGCTACATCGCGCTTCATCCCCGGCCACCAGTAATCTTTCTTCATGTCATGATACATCTTTATAGCACCGGGATGAATTGAGTATCGTGTCTTGTGAGCCTCTTCCATGATCTTCCCATATAGATTTCCATAACGAGGGTTCCACATCAGCCCGAATCAAGTTCTAACACCGAGAGTGTTCTCACCCAACTCTGCGACTAGTTCCTTCATTGGCTCGGAGTTAATTCGATCCTCTTTCAGCGCTTCATCCTGAAATTATCTGACCTGTTTCATCACATCAGAGGTCATAACCAACTGATAAGCCTTCAACCGAATGGGCTCTAGTCTCTCCTTTTGGCTAAGGGCATCTGCCACCATGTTGGCCTTACCCGAATGGTAATGGATCTCATAATCATAGTCCTTGATAAGCTCCAACCATCTCCTTTGTCTCATGTTCACACTCAAAGAAGTACTTCAAGCTCTTATGGTCAGTGAAAATAGTGCACTTCGTCCCGTATAAGTAGTGCCTCCAAATCTTCAATGCAAAGACCATAGCCGCCAACTCTAAATCATGGGTAGGGTAGTTAGCCTCATGAATCTTCAACTGTCAGGATGCGTACGCTTTAACCCTCCCTCTTTGCATCAACATGCAACCCAATCCCGAATGAGAAGCATCTGAATAGACCACTAAATCTTCGCTCCCTTCGGGTAACATCAAGACAGGAGCTTGGGTCAATCTCGTCTTTAGCTCTTTAAAAGCATCCTCCTGCTCTTGACCCCATTCGAACTTCACCTCCTTACTGTAAGGCTTCGAACCCAGACACCCCACAGTTGGTCATTCATAGCAACATTCATTATTAAAAATCTTATTTTAAAATATATAAACATAAGAAAATATTGCAGCGGAAGAATTATCAAAAACCATTTCATTCATTAATAATTACTTTCGCCAAGTAATACATCGTTGATTAAAGTTACAAAAGAATATTTAGTTGCATTACAAAACAACAATATTATATCTGCACGAGATAGATGCCAGTCTTTGCTTGCCAAGTAGCTTCACCCCCGTACCATCCTCAGCAACATCATTACCTGCCAACTGAAAGTGCATATAAAAAGTCAGTGTTGCTAAGTGAGTTCTCGTTTTATAAATAAAATACTTTGTTTATATAAAAATATCCTTTACTTTCGTCTGTCATCACACATCATACGTACATTTAGATAATATTCATATATCATCTTTCCACCTTCTTATATGGATCCTATCACATGCCATATCCACACATCATGCTAAAAACCTGGTATTGTGCCGTGGTTTATCAATAAACCCCCACGTCAGGCAAAAAAAAAGCTGACATAGTACCGGGGTACGCGACAAGGATCCCATCATGGTCAATCAGAAAGATTAGACCCCTATGCGCATTTTCAAGGGTTATCTAAACCACACACAATTGAGCAGACAACTGCCTCTTTAAGTCGTGAGCCTCCTTCGCATGGCTTGCAAGTCTTTCATTCATTAGTTATATTCCAATTTGATTAACTTCTTCTTTCACTTTTATTATGATAATACCTTACGTACAAGAGTATTAACACACCATGTAAAGTCACATAATAATACGTAGTATAGAACATCAATATCAGCCCACAATCATACATAACATCAACATGTATAAACCACCAAAACATTTCAGAACTTAACACTACTTTATATTTCCCAAGATTCCAGAAAATCCTAAGTGACCAAAGAAATGCAGATGAAGTATCTCAGAAAATATTCTAAGCGTTTAAAGATATGCGGATGAACCAAATGCGGATGAACAAGTCAAAATGCGGATGAACAAGTCCAAATGGGGATGAACAAGTCTAAATGCGGATAAACAAGTCTTAATGCAGATGAACTAAGACTTAAACTTTTGAACTTAAATCCACTGCTGTTGAAGTTCAGCAAATGCGGATGAAGACCAGCAAATGCGGATGTACACAACAAATGCGGATGAACACAATACTTGAGACTTATTGAACATAAAACCAATGCGGTTGAATGTTCTGCAAATGCGGATGAGCACACTACTTAGACTATTCCACCAGTTCCAAGTCCTCGTTCTATCACATTCTTAATACCGATCTATCGTACTACATACATAAAACAAAGTATAAAACTTCAAAGAAGACATTTAGAACATACATCGCACACAATCCAGACACAAACACAGAAAATTCATGTTACGGTTGCAAAACTATAGTTAATATGCACATTAGCCCTAAACTAGTTTAAAACAAGTAAAATAGGGGATCTAAAACTCACCTCTAGCAGCTTTCGAGTAAGACTTCTTCAAACCGAGAGCAAACGGTAGTTCTAGCACCTAAACACACTGAAACAAGCAGCCAACACAAGAAACACGTAAGAATCGGTCCAGGAGCTCGAACACAGCTGAAAACCGAGCAGGAAATACAAGAAAACCTCACCTTCTAAGAGAATTCAGCTTTCTCACACTAAAATCCAGTTGAAACTTCTTCTTCTCTTCTTGCAGCTGAAAGCAGAATGGTGAAATGGAGGTGTGGGTGGCCATCCCCTGCTTTTTTGAACCCATAATAGACAAGTTTCCTACTTGCACACTCCCCTTACTTTGAAATGTTTCACTTTTCCTTCTTTTTACTCTTTTTTTCTTTTCCTTTAAATAAATTTCCGGGTGTTACAAGTCCACCCTTCTTATATGGGTTTTGTCCCCGAAACCTGTCACTTCTTGAACAACTATGGGTAATGCTGTCTCATGTCTTCCTCAGTCTCCCACGTAGATTCGGACCCCTTCCTGTGTCTCCACTGTAATCGCACCAGTGGAACCATTTTATTCCGTAGCCTCTTCTCTTTCCTGTCAATGATGGCCACTGGCTGCTCCACATAATTAAGCCATTCATCTAGCTCAATATCCTCCAGTGGCACGATCATATCTTCATCGACTAAACACTCTCTTAGGTGAGATACATGGAATGTCAGATGAATTCCACTTAACTCATTGGGTAGCTCCAACTTGTAGGCCACCTCTCCTACTCGAGCAATGATTCAGAAAGGCTCTTTATACCTCGGGCTCAGCTTACCCCGTTTTCTAAACTGGATGATACCCTTCCAAGGTGAGACCTTCAACTTGACTCTATCACCCGCCTTGAGTTCAATCGGTCTACGCCTTTTGTCAGCATACGACTTTTGTCTATCTTTTGCTGCCTTCATAAAGGCCTTGATCTTCTCAAACTTTTCGGTTGTAGCCTCGATTAACTCCTTCTGCCCAATGTCACCCCAACATACTGGTGTTCTACACTTCCTACCATATAGCATCTCATAAGGAGGCATACCAATACTAGCATGATAACTGTTGTTGTATGAGAATTCAGCTAGCGGTAAGTGTTCGTCCTAACTTCCTCCGAAATCAATGACGCATGCTCGGAGCATATCCTCAAGTGTCTGTATGGTTCTTTCTGACTGACCATCTGTCTGAGGATGGTAAGCCATACTAATGTGCAACCTCATCCCTATCACATCATGGAATCTCTTCCAAAACTTAGACGTAAACCGAGTGTCACGGTCAGACACTATAGACACCGGTACTCCATGGCGAGTCATAATCTCTTTGATAAACAGATTTTCCAACCTCTCAGATGAATATGTCTCGCGGATCGGTAGAAAGTGAGCACTCTTCGTCAAACGATCAACTATCACCCATATGGCATCGTACCCTCTTGCCGTACGCGGTAACTTTGTAATGAAGTCTATGGTGATGTGCTCCCGTTTCCACTCGGGTATATCCAAGGGTTGGTTCTTCCCATATGGCTTCTGATGCTCTGCCTTCACTTGCAAGCAAGTAAGGCACTTGCTCACATACTCCGCTACATCACGCTTCATTCCCGGCCATCAGTAATCTTTCTTCATATCATGATACATCTTTGTAACACCGGGATGAACTGAGTATCGAGTTTTATGAGCTTCATCCATGAGTTGTCTTCGTAGGACTCCATAACGAGGAATCCACAGCCGCCCAAAGCGGGTTCTGACTCCGAGAGTGTTCTCATGCAACTCCATGACTAGGCATTTCATTCTTTCGGAGTTGATTCGATCCTCTTTCAATGCCTCATCCTGAAATTCCTTGACCTGCTTTATGATGTCAGAGGTCATAACCAGCTGATAAGCCTTCACCAGGATCAGCTCGGGTCTCTTTTTTCAGCTAAGGGCATCTGCCACCATGTTGGCCTTGCCCGGATGGTAGTGGATCTCATAATCATATTCCTTGATCAACTCTAGCCACCTCCTTTGCCTCATATTGAGATCCTTTTGCTCAAAGAAGTACTTCAAGCTCTTGTGGTCCGTGAAGATAGTGCACTTCGTCCAGTACAAGTAGTGCCTTCAAATCATCAATACAAAGACCACTGCCGCCAACTCCAAATCATGAGTAGGGCAATTAGCCTTATGGATTTTCAATTGTCGGGATACATAGGCTATAACTTTCCCTCGTTGCATCAGCACACAACCCAATCCCGACTAACAAGTATCTGAATAGACCACCAAGTCTTCACTCCCTTCGGGTAACGTCAAAACAGGAGCTTGAGTCAATCTCGTCTTTAGCTCTTCAAAAGCGTTCTCCTGTTCTACACCCCATACAAACTTCACCTCCTTGCGGGTCAACTTGGTCAATGGTGAAGCTATCTTGTAAAAGTCTTGGATGAATCTTCTGTAATAGACCGCCAAACCCAAGAAACTACAAAACTCGGATGGCGTCTTTGGATTCTTCCATTGCATCATCGCCTCCACTTTGACCAGGTCCACCATAATACCCTCAGGGTTGACCACATGACCCAAAAAACTAAACCTCGCGTAACCAGAACATGCATTTCTAGAACTTAGTATACAGCTTCTCCCTTCTAAGTATTTCCAGCACTTCCCGAATATGACCAGCATGTTCCTCCTTACTCTTCGAATAAATCAGGATATCATCAATGAACACAATCGCTGATTTATCCAACATTGGCCGACACACTCGATTCATTAGATCCATAAAAGCAACTGGCATGTTGGTTAAACCGAAAGACAAACCAAGGAATTCATAATGCCCGTATCACATCCGAAATACGGTCTTCGGAATATCTTGTCCTTTAACCTTTAGCTGATGATAACCTGATCGGAGATCTATCCTCGAGAACCAACTGGCACCTTGGAGCTGATCAAACAGGTCATCAATCCTTGGTAACGGATACCGGTTCTTAACCGTTAACTTGTTCAACTCACGGTAGTCGATGCACATCCTCATGCTACCGTCCTTCATCTTCAAAACAAGACAGGAGAACCCCAGGGAGAGATACTTGGTCGGATGAACCCCTTATTCAGCAACTCTTGCAACTGGACCATCAGTTCCTTTATCTCGGAGGGAGCTAATCGATATGGTGCCTTGGCAACAGGTTGGGCACCCGGGTATCAAATCGATCTGGAACTCGATCTCGCGGTCCGGTGGCACACCTGGTAGATTCTCTGGGAATACTTCTGGGAAGTCACACACGATGATACGTCAGACAATCATGGTACTGACACATCCACATCCTTCACATAGTCAGGTAGGCACTACATCCACGTCTTAAGCACTTCTCGGTCACCACCATTGAAATTTCCTTCGGACCGTACTGACCCTGTCGCTGTAAATCGTCACCAAACTCCCATCAGGCGTGGTCAATCGAATTATCTTCTTGCGACACACAATATATGCCTTATAGGCTGCTAGCCAATCCATCCTTAGAACCACATCAAATCTGCATAGGGGCATCATGAATAATTTAGCAGAGAGCCTATGGCCTTCCAACTCTATGTCAAAATCCTCTATCATATCAGAAATAGTGGTAGACTTAACAATGTCAGTTTCTACATCGAAGGGCTTATCAATACATCTACTTCTAACAGACAACTTAGCACAAAAGGCAGCAGAAATAAAACTCCTACTAGAACCAGAATCGAATAGTACAGAGGCACAAGTTTGGTTTACTAGGAAGGTACCTGACACAACATCAGGGTCTACTCTAGCCTCCTCCCGGGTCACAGTGAATGCCCTAGCCTTCGCCCTCTGCCCTTCATTCTTAGTCCCCTTCTTTGCCCCAGAGCTCTTAGCCCTCGACTTCTTGCAGTCTCTACTCATATGCCCAATCTCACTATAGTTGTAGCACTTCATCGCCCTACAATCTTTCACCATATGCCTTGCATTCCTGCATTGAAAGGAGAGATTCAGTCCCCACTTACACTCTCCCGTATGCTCCTTCCCGCACTTACCACACCGCTTTGTCCCCGTACCTGCCGACGCTACCCTCCGATCATCCACCCTTGTCTTTTTGTTATTTGGAGTGAAGCCACCACGACCAAATCTTTTCCCGTTCCAGTTTCTATCACCACCACCCTTCTTACTCACCTCCACTACTACCACCTCCTCCCACTCATCATAAAGTCTCCTCGCCAGATCAACCACTGACCTAAATGTACTCGGTCGGGCGGTGATCATGTGTATACAGATATCCGCCGGCAGACCCTGGATGTACCTCTTGATCTTTCTTGACACGGGTGTCACCTGATCTAGCACGAGATTTGCCATCTCATTGAACTTTGTCGTATACTGTTGGTGTGTCATGGTTCCTGCTTCCAACTATAGGAACTCCCTCTCAATCTTGTCGAGTTCCCTATGAGGACAAAACTCCTTGATCACCATCATCTTCAGTTCACTCCATCTCATCTTCCTAATCACCCTGCTACCCTCGGCCTGGACAACATTGTCCCACCAGCATAAGGCTGAGTCCACAAACAAGTGAGTAGCGAACTTCACCTTCTGATCCTCTCGGCACTCGCTAATATCAAGCACCGCCTCCATCTCTCTTACCTAATGGTGAGCAGCAGTAGCATTTCTATTCCTATAGAAGGTCAAGGGCTTGCATCTTTGGAATGCCCTATAGCTGCACCCCTTTGCAGTTTCCTGAACTGCTTCTTCTTTCTCTTCGTCACTTGAGACAACCATCTCAGTCTCTAGTTGTTCTCCTCACCCCCTCTCCCGATGGTCTTCCTCCTCTCCTCCTTCTCTTTCTTCTCATCCTCTCTCATGGATCTAATAACTTCAGTCAAAATAGATGGCAGAATCGTCTGCATGACCTAATGAACTTCCTCCACTACTGCCTCCAACACAAAGGCTCTCAGATTAGTACTCTCATCACCGCCTTCCTGGTGATGAAGCTTGGGCTCTACAAGAGCCTTTTCGGCTGTCTTAGCCCTATTCCTCGTGGCACGTGGTCCAGCACCACGACCACCCCATACTCCACCTAGAGAAGCCTTCGAAGATCTACTACCAGTCATCTCTAAACACTATAAGATTCAAACACCAACACGGTCATTCAAGGTAATAGCTCAGTTTATGTCAAGTATAGTAAGTCCCTAATTATAGTGGCCAGTTGTGATTAGCCACTTACTTTGCTCTTCATCCCCCAAACATTTCCTATCCTGACTACATCAGTATCAAATCTACTAAGGGCATATAAATCAAGCAACACACACACAAAATACCGGTTAACTTCATGCAAATTTACCTGATGGCACATAGTTACTTGGGCTGGCATCCTTCCATTTAGTCACATTCTCAGTTTAAGTTTAGGTTTTGAAAATGATTTACCCATTTCTCTTAAACCTGACTCTGATACAAACTTGTAAGGCCCCAAATGCAAAAACCCCACAGTTGGTCATTCATAGCAACATTCATTATTAAAATCTCATTTTAAAATATATTAACATAAGAAAATATTGCAGCTGAAGAATTATCAAAAACCATTTCATGCATTAATAATTACTTTCGCCAAGTAATACATCATTGATTAAAGTTACAAAAGAATATTTAGTTGCATCACAAAACAACAATATTATATCTGCATGAGATGTATGCCAGTCTTTGCTTTCCAAGTAGCTTCACCCCGTACCTTCCTCAGCAACATCATTACCTGCCAACTGAAAGTGCATATAAAAAGTCAGTGTTGCTGAGTGAGTTCTAGTTTTATAAATAAAATACTTTGTTTATATAAAAATATCCTTTACTTTTGTCCGTCGTCACACATCATACATACATTTAGATAATATTCATATATTATCTTTCATCATCATTCGTCATCATTCATTCTTTCATTTATTAACATCGTTCAACTTTCTTATATGGATCCTATCACATGTCGTACCCCCACGTCATGCTAAAAAGCTGGTACTGTGTCGGGGTTTATCAATAAACCCCACGTCATGCTAAAAAAAACTGACACAGTACCGGGGTACGCAACAAGGATCCCATCATGGTCAATCACAAAGATTAGACCCCTGTGCGTATTTTTAAGGGTTAGCTAAACTGCACACAGTTGAGTAGACAACTACCTCATTGAGTTGTGAACCTCCTTTGCATGGCTTGCAAGTCTTTCATTTATTAATTATGTTCCACTTTCATTAACTTCATCTTTCACTTTTATTATGATAATACTTTACGTATAAGAGTATTAACACATCACGTAATATCAACACATCACGTAAAGTCACATAATAATACGTAGTATAGAACATCAATATCAACCCACAATCATACATAACATCAACAGGCATAAACCACCAAAACATTTCAGAACTTAACACTACATTCTATTTCTCAAGATTCCAAAAAATCCTAAGTGACCAAAGTAATACAGATGAAGTATCTCAGAAAATATTCTAAGCATTTAAAGATATGCAGATGAACCAAATGCGGATTAACGAGTCCAAATGCGGATGAACAAGTCCAAACGCGGATGAACAAGTCTAAACGCGGATGAACAAGTCTTACTGCGGATGAACTAAGACTTATGCTTTTGAACATAAAACCAGTGCGGTTGAAGTTCAGCAAATGCGGATGAAGACCAGCAAATGCGGATGTACATAACAAATGCGGCTGAACACAATACTTGAGACTTATTGAACATAAAACCAATGTGGTTGAATGTTTTGCAAATGCGGATGAACACATTACTTAGACTATTCAACCATATCCAAATCCTCATTCTATCACATTCTTAACACCAATCTATCGTACTACATACAAAGAACAAAGCATACAACTTCAAAGAAGACATTCAGAACATACATCGCTCATAATCCAAACATAAACACCGAAAATTCATCTTATGGCTGCAAAACTATAGTTAATATGCACATCAGCCCCAAACTAGTTTAAAACAAGTAAAATAGGGGATCTAGAACTCACCTGTAGTAGTTTTCGAGTAAGACTTCTTCAAACCAAGAGCAAATGGGAGTTCTAGCACCTAAAGACACGAAAACAAGCACCCAACACAAGAAACACGTAAGAATCGGTCCAGCAACTCGAACATAGCTGAAAACCGAGTAGGAAATACAATAAAACCTCACCTTGGAGAATTCAGCCTTCTCACACTAAATTCCGGTTGAAACTTCTTCTTCTCTTCTTGCAGCCGAAAGAAGAATGGTGAAATTAAGGTGTGGGCGGCCATCCCCTGCTTTTTTTGAACCCATAAAAGAAAAGTTTGCCACTTGCACACTTTAACCCCCTTTACTTTGAAATGTTTCACTTTTCCTTCTTTTTACTCTCTTTCTTTTCCTTTTAATAAATTTCCGGGTGTTACACTTACGGGTCAACTTGCTCAATGGTGAAGCTATCATGGAGAAGTCTTGAATGAACCTTCTATAGTAGCCCACCAAACCCAAGAAACTACGAATCTCAGATGGCATCTTTGGAGGCTTCCATTGTATCACCGCCTCAACTTTTGTCAGGTCCACCATAATCCCTTCAGGATTATCCACATGGTCAGGAAACTATACTTTACGTAACCAAAACGCACACTTGGAGAATTTGGCATACAACTTCTCTCTTCTTGTTGAAGCCTCTAAAAGATTAACATTTTGTCTTTATGTTGTTTTTTGTCATAGTATAGGACTTATTTGTAAATATATGTTCCTTTATTTCTTGATAGTATAAATATGATATTTTATGTATGTGCAGGGAGACTTTAGAGACTTTAGAGAATAGAGAATCCAAACAATAAACAACACTTAGAATCAGTTAGTGAACGAACTGTAACCCTTACACATTGTATCCTGTGCATTTGCTATCAATGAAATCTATGAATTTTTTTGAAGTGATTGCATGTGTTTGATTACTTTGTGTTTGAATTAATCATTGCGTCATGATATCATCATAGATTCAATCCTTTTTAACAGATCACTTCTGAACGTCTCTAGCACCTCCCGAATGTGACCGGCATGCTCCTCTTCACTCTTCGAATAAATCAGGATATCATTGATAAACAAAATCACCGATTTATCTAGCATAGGCTGACACACCCGATTCATCATGTCCATAAAATCAGCTGGCATGTTGGTTAAACCAAAAGACATAATGAGAAACTCGTAGTGCCCACAACGCGTATGAAAAATTGTTTTAGGAATATCTTGTCTTCACCTTCAGTTGGTGATAACATGATCAGAGATCTATCCTCCAGAACCAGCTGGCAAATTGGAGATGATCAAACAAGTCATCAATCCTCGTAACGGGTACAACGTTCTTCACAATCAACTTGTTCAGCTCACGGTCATCAATTCACATCCTCATGATACCGTCCTTCTTCTTCACAAATAAGATTGAGCACCCCACAAAGAGTACTCGGTAGAATGAACCCTTATCCAGCAAACTCTTAGAGCTGAGTCATCAATTCCTTCATTTGAGAAGGAGCTAGGCGATATGGTGCCCAGCAATAGGTTGGGGCAACCAGGTATCAGATCGATCTGGAACTCTCGCGGTCAGATGGCCACCTGATAGATCTTCTGGGAATACGTCTGGGAAGTCACACTCGACCGGTACATCCGACAATCATGGTACTGACGCATCCACATTCTTCACATAAGCCAGGTAGGCACACATCCACGCCTCACACACCTCTCTTCCATAACCACCGAAATTACCTCGGGATCATGCTAACTCTATCGCCGTAAATCGTCACTGAACTCCCATCTGCGCGGGCGGTCAATTGAATCATCTTCTTTCGACACATGATGTTTTGCCTCATAGGCTGCTAGCCAATCCTTCCCATGACTATATCAAACCCGCCTAAGGGCATCACGAAAACCTAGCAGAGAACCTAGGCCTTCAAGATCTATGCCATAATCATCTATACATCCAAAATCCTAGTAGATTTACCAATAGCAGTTTCTTCGAATGGCTCATCAATTTTTCTACTCCTAACGGGCAATTATCACAAAAGGAAGCAGAAATAAAATTCTACTAGCACTCGAATCATAAAGCACAGAGGCACAAGTTTGGTTCACTAGGAATGTACCTGACACAACATCGAGGTCCACCCTAGCCTCCTCCCGGGTCATAGTGGAATGCTCTATCCTTTGCCCTCTGCCCTTCCTTCTCAATCCTCTTCTTTACCAAGAGCTCTCAACCCTTGGCTTCGGAAATCTCTGTTCATGTGCCCAACCTCACCACATTATAACATTTCGCCACGCGACCATCCCTGCCATAGGGCCCTCCTTCCACAATGAAAGCAAAGATTCGAACCCACTTACATTCTCCTGCATGCTCTTTCCCGCACTTCTTGCATGTCTTCTCCCTCCCCGCTAATGTCTTCCAATCATCCACTCTCATCTTCTTACCTCCCGCCACAAAACCACCACTGTTATAACGCTTCCCATTCACATTCCTATCGTTGCCCCACTTCTTCTTCGCATCCACCGCTGCCACAACCTCTCTTCGTCATACACTGTCCCCGCCACATCGACCACCGACCTAAAACGTACTAATCGAGTGGTGATCGGATGTCTGTGGATATCTGCCGGCAGACCTTAGATGTATCCGTAATCTTTCATGACATAGGAATCACTTGATCTGGGACCAACCTTGCCATCTCATTAAACTTTGTCATGTACTGCTGGTGTGTTATAGTTCCTGCCTCCAGCTGCAGGAAACTCCCTCTCAACCTGTCGAGTTCCTATGTGGACAAACTCCGCGATCACCATATTCTTTAGCTCATCTTCCTTATTCTCCAATCACCTACTACCCTCAGAATGGACAATGTTGTCCCACCAGCATAAGGCCAAATCCACAAACGAGTGGGTAGCAAACTGCACTGCCTCTTCCTCATCGTCACTGGAGACAACCATCTCAGTCTCTGGTTGCTCCATTCCCTTAAACCTCTCTCCTCGCCCTCTCTCCCAATAGTCTCCTCCTCTCCTCCTTTTCTTCCTTCATCCTCCCTCACGGCTATAATAATCTCAGTCACCACAGACGGTAGTATCGTCTGCATGACTTGATGAACTTCTTCCACTACTGCCTCCTTCACTGAGGCCCATCAGGTTAGCACTCTTATCACCGCCTTCATGGTGATGAAGCTCGGGCTCTTCAAGAGTTGTTTTGGCAGTCCTAGCCCAGTTCCACGTGACACGGGGCCCAGCACCACGTCCACCACGTACTCCACTCAGGAAGCCTTCAAAGATCTACCACCAGCCATCTCTAAACACTATAAGATTCAAACACCAACATGGTCATTCAAGGTAATAGCTCAGATTAAGTCAAGTATAGTAAGTCTCTAATTATAGTGGCAGTTATGATTAGCCACTTAGTTTACTCTTCATTCACCAAGCATTTCCTATCTGACTACATCAGTATCCCAAATCTACAATGAGCATATAATTGACATAGCACGTGCATATAATTACTTGTTCCATTAACTTACCTAGAACGTTTACATAAAAACTTTACCTGCAGGCATGTAGCTACTAGGACTGGCATCCCTTTTCCTTTCGTGCCATACTCAGTTTAAGTTTTAGGTTTTGAAACTAATTCTCTTAAACTTTGGCTCTGATACCAGCTTGTAAGGCCGGTTCCTGGAACGCTTACAGTTGGTCATTCATAGCAATAAAACATCTAAATATAACATTAAAAAACCAATCATTTTGCAGTGGAATTTAAACTTCTCATTTCTAATTAAAAGTCATGTAAAAACATCATATCATTTCATTTACATCCTAAAAATTGTATTAATACGATATCATTATCAAAAATATGGATGCCCAAACTGAACATCCCCAGTAGCTTAGCATCCATGCCTGCATCTCCTCAGCACCAAAAAAAATCACCTGCCAACTGATATGCATATAGTAAGTCAGCGACGTTAAGTGAGTTCTAGTTAATAATAAAATACTTTACTTTTGTTTAAAACATTTTCTTTACTTTGTACGTGATCACGCATTCATACACACACCTTGATTAATTTCTTTCTTATTTACATCATCGTTCATCATCATTCATCATTCGTTTTCGTTCATCGTTAACATCATTCATCTTTATATAGATCTTGTCATATGCAATACCCGACATCATGTCAAAGCTGGTACTGTGTCGGGGTTTATAAATAAACCCACCACATTATGCCGAAGCTGACAAAGTACCGGGGTACGCGACAAGGATCCCATCACATCATGGTCAATCTCAAGGATGGGACCCCTGTGTGCATCATCAAGGGTTAGCTAAACCACACACAATTGAGCAAATAACTACCTCGTTGGAGTTATGAACCTCCACCTTTTTGCTTGCAAGATTTACATTCATTCATTTGTTCCACTTCTCATTAACGTTATCTTTCACTTTCATTACATAATATTACGTACATAAGCACATCATACCACGCAAAGTCATATCATAATACATAGCATGGAAAATCATCATCATCATAGCAGGCCACAAGCATACATAAAAGAAACAAGCAAGACCACCATAAAACATCAGTACTTAGCACTAAATTCTACTTCCTAAAATTTCAAAATATCCTAAGTGTTCACAGTGGACAATCAAAGTCCACAGCGGACGACCAAAGTCCACAAAGCATGAATGAGACACTAAGTGTGTCCAAGCAGAGATGAAGTAAACATTCTAAGTACCCACAGCGGGCAGGCAAGTCCACAGCGGATGACATAAAATCTCTAGTGTCCACAGCGAACATGCAAGGTCCACAGAGGACAGGCTAAATGCCTCATGTGTCCATAGCGGGACACTTTATCCAGGTTCAAGTGTCACAGCGGACACCAAGTCCAACACCTGCAATTCAACATAGGCAGTTTCTAGTCCTATTCATTGTTTCTAAACACATAGTTAGCATAGATCTACCAGATTCACCCTTAGAACATCATACACAACCACATAAACTTCATGGAAATCTTAAAAGAAAACACATACATCATCATAAACAGTCGCACTTTTCATAAATATTATAATTTGGTTTAGAAAACATCAGTTTAATATACATATCAGCCCAAAGAGTAGAAAACATGTAAAATAGGGATCTAGAACTCACCTCTAACTGCTTTTAAGTAAAACCCCATCAACCCAATAGCATCCTGAAGTTCTAGAACCTAAACCACACAAAAACACCCAACCAAGCATATAGAAGCACATAGAGATTAATCCAGAAGCTAAAAATCAACTAAATACCGAGAAGAAACACCTTAAAAATCTTACCTTCTGAAGACTTCTTTCACTTTCTCTCTCTAATTCGGGTGGGTGGGAGCTCCTTCTCACTCTAGCGAAGATTATGCATGAGAGAGGGAGTATGGGCAGCATTATCACCTCTTGGAAACCCCATTGGGAAGGTTTGGCCATTACATGCATTTAACCCCTTACTTTGAAATAAATTCCTTTTCTCCCTTACTTTTCTTTTCTGAAATTTCTGGGTGTTACACGGTGAGAGGAGAAACATGACACATTATTGAGGCCGCAAGAACCATGTTATCCGACTCTAAACTGCCCATCACTTCTTGGGCAGAGGCTGTCAACACAGCCTGTGCTATGTGCATAATAGAGTTTAGTGGTTAAGACTCATGGTAAGCTCCTTATGAGCTATGGCACAAAAGGAGGACCATTTATTGGTTTTCTCAGGTCATTTGGATGTCCTTGCACCATCTTGAATACCAAAGATCAAGTAGTCAATTTGTTGACAAATTATGATGGACACTTTACTGGATACTTTTCACAAGCTAAAGCTTATAGATATACAATCTCAGAACTAGAGTAGTTTAGGAGTCAGCCAATATGACCTTCAATGAGCACACTCCTAGTGTGAAAGGTCTAGTCCTGATTAGCTGTTTGATTTAATTTAGGTACCAACTGTTTTAACAAATCTTGTGAGAATGTTTCGGATCTACAGGTAATATCAATAGGAGATCCTGACCCAATATTGAGATGAAGAGACCAAGCAAGCATACTACATCAGCTCTAGTGGTAACTAACCCTACAAGTGAAGATCCTATTAGCACAAGCATGACAAATTCAGCTGATACATCTGAGATGCCTATAACTTCCATCTTAGAGGCTCAGAACTCAGGTTGAAGGAGCTTCAAATGTAGGAGGAAATGGAGGTAGTGATAGTGATCAAGAATTTCTTGATACTGATAACCACTCCATAGAAGACAACATAAAATGATGTTAAAAACTATTGGGTCAAGTCTCTCTTATAAGTGTGCTGATGTGGTGGGTGACACTCCATTGCTAGATTTGAATTTCTCAAATTTAGAT